>NNCF01128957.1:128717-147863 GCA_002313205.1 Laupala kohalensis
AAGAATATTAATTTACTCTACCTCAGCTTCATCCATATTAAATAATATTCAAGGTTCTTGAAATAGTAAACAAATGCGTGAATGTAGCAAATAGAAATTATTTTACTGCGTCTATACCAAAGTTTCAAGCAAAATACTACTAAGCGGATGTAATGCATACTAATACTATTTTACGTACAGAAAATTTAAACAAAATCGTTGGACCAGTTTTTGTAATATTAAAAAATGTACATTGACCTTCGCGTGAAGTGTCCTTTGTGTTCAAGTAAAAAGAAAATTGACAGAACGTGCATATGTCAGAAGTAAATTTTACCCTAAATACGAAAAATGAAACAAAATATTTTTCCTTTCGGTCAGGAGTGCTGCGCACAGACGGACGGACCGGACGTGCAGCCAAAAATCACTATTTCGGAATCAGGGGTTTCGAAAATAGATATTTCCGCAAAAATCTCGTGTTTTAATTTTTTCACAATTACAATACTTTCTATCAACTACGTAAATGAGAAAGTAAAACAATAGAAGTAAAAAATAGAGATTGTATCCTCAAAATCTAAAGGTAAAAACATGGTCTACTTTACAATTAGAATGATGCACTGATTAATAAAAAGCAAATTATTTAACGTTCGATAAAATACAATAAAATTTTATGGTTTTTGCACCTACTAAATAAAAAATCTTTGCGTATTTTCTAATTCTCGCTGGCAAAGTATGTGTTCTCAGAAATGTAGAACTACCGGTACGTAGATGGTCAGATGAAAACGTGCGCCACAGTTAGAAATCGTTTTCATTTTTTGGAAAAAATAATACACTTAACGTGCTGTCGTTCAATTTATCTGGCGCCACGGTATGCAAGTAAGTTAATAATAACAATAATAATAATAAGAACCCGATGACGCAATGATATCAAGTCTTAGAAACAAGGAGAGGACGCTGCAAAACAAGGGGACCCTGGAGAAAAAGAAATGAACCCAAAGAAACAATGCAATGACATCTGTTATCTTTTTATTACAATGTACATATATTTTTGCCTTGGGCAATGATGAGTCGCGGTAATTATGTAAAAAGGAAAATAGTGATAAACATAATAATAATAATACCTGTGGGGTGTCCGGGGCCAACTGAAGAATGGCAGCATGGGACCTCCCCCAGTCGTAAGAGGCGACCAATCGGAGCAGCTGCCCGCTGTCACTTTCCACACAAAAGTGTTCATCTATTCACACGTGCAAAGCTAACCTTCCTAGGTGAAAGAAAACACCGACAAAAAACCAAACCCATTGTATATAGTGATGCATTTAAGAAGTCGTAAGCCCTCGGAAAACACGTCGCTGCCTGGGGAGCGCCAGGTTGGAGAAAGCGCTGACCATGACAGCTTGCGAGCCGCTAGTGGTGCTGTACTGAACATGCGGGCAAGCACCAGAAAACCCGAAACTGCTACAGCCGAAAATGATTGTAATCAAACAATAACAGGAACTAAAACTGCAGAAAATCCACTTTCATCTGGAACCACCCAAGCAGGCTATCAACGTACCCGCAAGAAATGGACCAAAGAATTTAATACTTTTATCATGCGTACGTGTTACATGATCACACAATTACAGACGAACTTAACTGGATACAGACAAGAACTACACCGTTTATTCATTGAAAAGTGACTGAACAAAGAATAGCTGACCAAAGAAGTGCAATAGTGACCAACAACCTTATCCCCAAAGCAATTTTGAGTCAATTAAAATTAGAGGTGGAGTTGATAATGCGACAGAAGCATCAAGATGAGACAGCAAATGAAAACCTAGAATCTGTACCTATTGTGAAATGAGAAGTACCAAGAGAAATGCTCCTCTGAACAAGAAACTGATGGTGATCCATATCCACAATCGCATCCAACTAACACTTCTCACCAAGTGAATGAAAACCTAGTCCGTAACTCAGATCATGTAAATGAAATAGTAATACGTCATACTTTAAATAAGTATATCTTACTATATTCAGGGCTTGCCATCACTAAGAAACCTACAATTCCACGGAAAGACAGTTCAAAAAATATTTCCCGCATAATGTAAACCATCAGAATATTTAACACCCATTCATTCTTTTGAGCAAATGCATTCTCTCATCTACTGTGCTGCATTAACTGCTGTCACATGCAATGGTGCCAAAATACATACATGTACAGAAACTACTGAACCAACAGGAGATAAACCAATACCGAAATAGAAAATGAGGCTGTTCACGAGAATTGAAAAGAACAGGAAGGATATTGCTCGTCTTTATCAGGCGATGAGAAAGAACGTACACAAAAAGCTGCAAAACATAGTCTTATAAATATTTTATAGATACAGAATTCACACCAAACTTGATAAAATCAATGAGAATGTGAGTGTGATTATGAATACACTCAAGCAAAAACTGAACGCATCAAAAACTCAACTTAGTAGATACAACACATCCGTTCGTAGGAGATTTCACAACAGGTTATTCAAATTGAACGAAAGGAACTTTTACAGAAGAATTCACAATAAATGAAGACCAACCAATTTTCATTGGAACTTTGAATTCCAATACATTACATACACAATTGGAAAAGTCCAAGAAATGGCAATATTAAAAATGATTGGTTCACAAGGTTCACCTGCCTCCATCCCTTGATTTTCCATTACATCAATAAATTTGTAAACAATCCACAAGTAATGTCAAATTTTCTTTTAGAACGAAGAACATTTCTATTACCCAAAGTGGAATATAGTACCGATCCTGCCAAATATAGACCAATTACCTGCCTCCAAACATTTTACAAAATCATGACATTCTGTATAGCGAAGTTAATTAGGACACACATGGAGCAGAATGAATTTTTAGCTGAGGAGCAGAAGGGATGCCGGAGAGTTTCCAAAGGCTGTAAGGAACAACTTATCATAGATTCGGTCATCCTGAAGCAAGATCAAGTGAAAAAAAGACTTATTCTGCAGCAATATTGATTGAAAAAAGCATTCGACTCAGTCCCGCACTCTTGGCTTCATCAAGTCCTTGATATGTACAAAATAAATTCAATCCTCATTAATTTTCTAAAGGCAATAATGGAAAATGGAATACAACAATTAATTTAAGAATAGGCAGCAAAATTAAAACAACTGGCAGAATTAACATATTTCAAAGCGATTTCAAGGAGATTCACTGAGTGCTCTTTGGTTTTGCATTGCCCTAAACCCACTCTCTAATCTACTGAATGGCACGAGATGTGGTTATCAATTAAAAGCTGCAGAATAACAAAGCCACAACATCACTTACCTCTTATATATGGATGATATTAAAATATACTCATCATCCTCAAGCTTAATCACTTACTCTCACTAGTAGAAACATTTAGTAAGGATATTAGAAGTGCAGAAGTACCGATAAGTGAAGAACATTGGCCATTTCCAAATGTAAAATTGAAAGAGAACCTTATACAACAAATGACAATGAAATTATTAAAGGAATGGAAGAAAATGAATTGTACAAATATCTGGAACTACAACAATTTAGGTGCATAGACCATACATGCATAAAAAAGTAACTGAGTAATTTGATGATCGAGTCGAGAAATTAATGCATACAGATTTAAATGGCCGAAATTCAACAAAAGCAATTAATTCATTTGCCATTCCTATCGTCACTTATTCATTTGGAGTAGTTACATGGACACTAACAGATATAGAAAACCTCCAGCGAAAAGTCAGGACCATCATAACGAAGAATACGTCACACCACAGGAGCTCAAATGTAGAAAGGCAGTCAGTCTCGCAAGGAAGGCGGAAGGAGCATAATCCACTTGAAGAACACATACAGTTCACAAATAAAGGAAGTCCGAGCTTCCTTGCACCAGAGGAAGGAAGAAACTGACTTTTACAAGACCGTATGTGCAGCTGAAATGAAATATACTCCTTTAAATTTAGGAGACCACTCTCCACAACTAAATGAAATTAACGTTGAATTCAGTCAGAGAATTAGTCAATGGGAATCTAAACCACTCTATGGGAGACATCTTCATGATGTAGATGAGCCTTATGTCAACAAAGCTGCGTCGAACGCCTGGCTTACAAAAGGGAATCTATACTCGGAAACGGCGGGATTTCTCATGGTAATTTAAGACCAAGTAATAAGCACAAAAACAATAGAAAATTTGTATTGCAAGACACAGACATAGCAGATAACAAATGTAGGAGACGCAAAATTAAACCAGAAACTATTTAAAATATCACAGGAGGATGCACTCTATTAGCACAGACAGATTACGCCCACAGGCACAATCATGTTGCTAATAGAATCCATCAGAAACTCTGCGGGAAGTGTGGACTAAGAGAAGACACTGTCCCGAACTACAAGTACTTCCCAAAATCCATTTTAGAGAACAGCAGGTACAAAAGTTATTTTGATATATCAATCCTCAGCGACAAGACAATTCATCACAACAGACAAGATAGTATTCTAATAGACTAATTCAAGAAAATCACACGTATCATAGATATTGCAGTAACCAACAATCACAAACTACAAACAATGATAATATTAAAAAATGAGAAGATTTGAAAATAGAAATTCTTCGCTTATCGAATATGGAGTGTATATTGTGAGGTTTGAATTATTTCAAAATTAAACAGAAAGAATCAGCATTGTTCGGTCGTTCAGATTGGGAGAACGAGCGGCGGAGCGGGGGATGGGAGAATCCTCGCTCCACGAAATTTAAAAATCCGCCGTTGAGTTGTACGACAAAGCGACGCCCACAACTGGCGAGAGTGCAAGCTGAGACCTGTTGGAGAAAGAGTTTATTGCTGTAAAGAAATGGTAGGCGAGTGAGGGTGTGGGACGACGATCCACCCCGGTCGTATAACTGAGGGTTGTTAAAGGGACACGCAGGCGGAAGGAACAAGTTGCGACTTGTTCTAGAAAAAAACGTTGCAAAAGAACGGTTGAAAAACGTTCAAAAATACCCAAAATCTCCCATCAGAACCGTGGCACGGTAGAAGGAACATTTGCGTGATTGGAAGCCTCCGTCACGTGGATTTCGAAATTTGAAGATTTTGGAAGTGGGGAGAGACATGTAGAAGGGGAGAAAACCCATTTAAGAAATGGAAATTGTTCCTTCAAGGATTATTCTTCGAAAAATTTTGGCGAGCTCACGACTTCAAAGACTTTTCGAGGCACTTGAGATTTTTTCTTCATCGAAACTTGTCGACTTGTCGGGAGCACCGATGACTTATGTATTGTTCGTTATTGGAGCCACTACTCCGTTTTTATTTTCGAAGACTTCCGAGTAATTCGTAACATCGAATGAGTCGTCTGAGTCCGCTATCGGCCGGAGCTAACCCTATAGTCTTTGGCGAATATTGTCGGCGGACACGCCTGAGGGCACCCAGGCCGCGTAGCTGAGGGGAGGAATCACCACTGGTTGAACCGTAGCTAGCGATGTCGTCAACCCCGAAGCGCTCTGAGATCGAAGCCAGGCCAGCTGTGTGAGGCCAGCGCACCCTCCACTCACCCCTGCAGCACTTGACTGATCATCTGACGAGGTATTTGTACGATTGGGGGTGTTATACAACCCATATCGTCATGCGCTATTGCGAGACAACAATTGCGGATCTTATTGTAAAGAGGGGTCCAGAATTTTGGACTTGATGACTCGTGAAGAGGGTCAATTATTAAAAAAGAAATCCGCTTCATTATGTTCATTAAATTTGTAATTAATGTACCAGCCTTTTTCGAGAAGAGAGAATATTTGTAAAGCCAGTGTTTATTGTATATGTTAGAAGTGTAGAGAAATTATTGTAATGTGTGGTCTAGGAGTTAAATTTGTTGAAAATTCATGCTTTTTGGAGAGAAGACGAATCCGGCGGTAACTTCTGTGTTTTTGTTAGCGTTGATAGCAAATCACGTGTGTCTCTTGGAGGAATACATTAGCGTTTTTTTATTGTAAAGTGATTTATGTTAATTAAAGTTAGTGAGTGAATTTGTCTTAATGCGTTTTCCTGTGTGTGGAACAACAGTATGGTTTTTCCCTGTCATAAATAATACGAACCCAATTAACTAGTGGCACCCTGAGAAAGAGCTAGTCGAGGCGAAGCATTATAATTGTTTATAATTATTATAAATATTTAAATATTAAAACTTCCACAATATATATAGTTCTTATAGTCCTGTCCACCACTGGAGTCTGCATCTGAGCAGCAATAGGTGTTATCTCCAAAAAAACATATATCTAACTTTGCAAAATCAGTCATCTTTAACACCTGCAGAATAGTCAGAAGATTTTTAAATTGTTACATTGCTTAAGGTGAGGATGCTTGGTATACCCCGCACCTCACCTGAATCCAACAACAAGTAGTGAAAATAGTATATAAAAATAATTAAAAAACTTGTATGATGTCTGGAACCACCTGAAGAATAGCACTATGGGACCTCCCCCTGTTGTAAGAGGTGACTAATCAGAGCAGCAGCCCGCTGTCCCTACACCAATAAATGTATCCATCAATTCGAGCTTACCTCCTTCCCCTCCCATGGAAGTCATCGGGTGGATTGAGTAGCTCAGAGGTTCCCGTTTCCCATCCCAATGTTCCATTCCCAATGCTCCTAGCAGTGGATACAAATGGTTTGGCCCGTGTTGATGATGGAGACTAGAAGTAAGAGAAAATTAGCCACGGAAACAGTGCCGCTGCAGAAGGAGCGTCGAGGCGCGTCTGGAGCTGGTGCTGGACGTGATAGCAGGCGAATCACCAGTGGCACTCTGTTGAACAAGCGGGCAGGCACCGGGAAAATCCAAAGTACTACGGCTGAAGATGAAAATGGCTCACCAACACCAGAGGTGTCGACTGTTGGAACCGTTTCTCAGTGGAGTAACCCACTATTACCTGAGACCACACTAGCAGGAAAACCGCGAGTTCGCATGAAATGGACTTAAGATATTAATTTATTTATGATGCGTTATTTCCAACATACTGCGGTTGAAACAGATATGGCTGCTTATAGAGAGAAATTATACCAAGCCTGTATTGAGCAATATCCTAGCATACAAGTCACGGCACAGAGAATAGCAGACCAGAGAATAGTAATTGGTAATAAGAGGTTGACACCTACTGACTTATTAGAAGATATTAAAAGAGAGGTAGACCAAAAGAGTTTATCAAGCCAACTAGCTATGCTTGAAGTAGAGACCTCAGAGCTCTCTTCCATGACTATAGATAACGATCAAGTGAATTTGGTAAATGAAAGGGCAGTATCAGCTAATTGTAATGAAAATCTAGAGAAAGTTGACCTTCGTGATGATTACGTGAAGCAGATAAGTAATGAATTTGAAATTGCTCTGCAATGATATATTGGTACAGATCCGACTCAATATTCCTAAACAGAAAACATCAAGAAAGTTTGCTATGATTATGGACACACTTAGAACACGCACATTACCAAATAATTTGAATATTCAGTCCTTTGAAGAACTCCACTGTTTGGTCTATTGCGCCGCTCTCGCCGTAGCTAAATACAATCGTGCAAAGATATCGGAGATAGGAAGTCAGAATAGAAGATAGAGGTCGAAAAAAAGACTGCTTGGAAGAAGAGACTTCTGAGGAAGATGGGAGATCGCCCGCGTTCAGGAGTTCCCAGTAGAAAAAGAGAGACCCAATAGAAGGCTGGATAATAAAGTCAACTCCATTTTAAAGAAAGATCGTGTTCATACTCTGTGAGAACGACCTAATAAAGATATATATTAGAGTTTAGAGATATACTGACACAAAAATTGACAGCATTGAGTGCAATACTGCAAAGATACTCAAAATGCGAAAGACGAAAACAATAGAACTGTCAAAATAACCACGAGAAACAGTTTTACAGGGAACTGAAAACTAAATCAAGAATAACTGAACAAAGAAGCATGCAAGACATCCCTGAGATGGATCAGATAATGAGTTTTTGGTCGTCAATATGGTCTAATACATACATTCAAGTACATTCACAAAGCAAAATGTATTAAATGGGAAGAAGAAAAGGCCATGGCTATAACACCGATGAAGGAACCCTGTACCACTGACGAAATCTTGGGAAAAGTCCTGAACAAAACTCACAATTGGAAAAGTTCCGGTAGTGATAATATACATAATATTTGGTACAAGAAATTAACATGTATACATGGCCATATTTTTAGTTACATCAATAAATTTCTAATTAACCCTGAATAAATCTTTTCTAACTGAAGGAAAGAGTTACCTGGTTCCAAAGGGACATATGTTAAGAGATTCTTTTCAGTACCACCGTATAACGTGCCTTCATACATTTTACAAAATTGCAACGGGATATATAACAGAAATTTTCAGTGATCAAGAAGATGATCAACACATGTTGTCAGAAGAACAAAAATGGTCTCGTAAGAGCAGTAAAGGATGTAAATAACTACTAATAATAGATTCGGTATTCCTCAAGCAGGTTAAAAAGAAGAGCAGTAAAATATCTTGCTATTATATAGACTATCAGAAGCCCTTTGATTCGGTCCTGCGTGCTTGACTGATAAAAGTACTGAAGATCTATAAAATACATCCAACCCAGGTAACGTACCTACGAGTACATAGTTTAATGCAGTGCAGGAGGACGGTCATCTATCTACCAGCGACGGGACAGTTAACACGTACACTTGAGATTAAAATAAAACAAGGAATTTTTCAGGGTGACTCACTAAGCCGTCTGTTGTTCGGCTTAGCATTGAATTCCCTCTCTAATTTGCTGAATAGAACAGAAATTGTATGTCATTTAAAATCTAATGTCAATGATCAAATAATTATTTCGCATTTGCTTTACATGGACGACCACAAGCTATAGGTTCCAACACATTGCGAAGCTTGGAATGTTGATCAGATGTGTTGAGCACTTTTCAGGTGGTATCAACATGAAATTTGGCCTCAATAAAAGTAAAAATTCTAAACTTCGGAAAAGGTAAGTGTGAACTGAATGAATTTCAAACGAAGGAGATGACTGTATTGAAGACCTTGATAAAAATGAATTTTAAAAGTACATAGAATATCAACAAGTTTGCATAATTAACCATTCAGAAATAAAGGGCATGCTTGTCAAAAAATACCTAGCAAGAATAAGGAAAGTATGTCACACAGATCTTAATAGTAGAAATCTTTTCGAGGCCATTAACACCTTTGCAATCTCTGTCCTTACATATACGTTTGGAGTTATCCTGTGGTCTAACAGCGAACTGGACAATATCATGAGACAAAGTTGGGTTGAATTCACAAAAGTTCGAAACGAGAAAGCAAGCTCTATTCAGTTAACTTTACCTAGCGTTGAAGGTGGAAGAGGGATAATTCACATTTAAAAATCTTCATAATGGACTAATCCGTCAGCTGAGAAACTATTTTCACGAAAGGAAACAAGACTCGACATTACACAAAAGTATGTGCACCTCAGGTCTTAAGTATGCACCGCTAAACCTGGCAGAAGAAAATGTCCAAGATAAGGAAGTGATCTGAAGAAATGCAAAAAATGCAATAAATGGCGAAGTACGACTTTTCATGGAAGACATTCGCTTGACCTTGACGAGATATATGTCGACAATGTAGCATCGAACGCATGGCTCAGGCATGGGGAACTCTTCCGGAGACCTAACGATTCCTGATGGCTTTACAAGATCAAGTCATCAAATCAAAAAATAGGTGAAATACATTATTCAAAACCCAGAAACAAGAGATGATAGGTGCAGGAAATGTAAAGAGAAGCCTGAGACCATCTAGCATATTATGACCGCGTGAAGTGTAATGGATCAAACACATTATTTGCATTGACTCAATGAAGTTGCTACCACCATTTACCAAAATATAAGTTGGAAACTAAAGATGCAACAATAGAAAATACCGTATTATAAGTATGATCCACCACTGGCGCTTGAGTCCGAAAGATACACTCTTTATTATGATAGGTTCATTATAACTAACAACCACATTGCTAATAAGAGACCTGGGTGTTAGACAGAGAGATGAGTAGTCTGTCCAGTTGATGTAGCAGTCCCTAACACACACAATATTCAGGCAGCAATCAATGATAAGACGAGTATATATTCTGATCTAAGTAACGAAATTAAGAAGATGTGGAGGCTAGACAGGGTTTACATTGTACCAAACATTCTCTCCGCAACGGATGTGATTCCGAAGTCCCTCCATGAAAGCCTTGAAATTTTAGGGTAACATACGAATTTATTCATTCTCATTCAAAATGCAGTTATTCTGAATACTACTCGCACGGTAAGAAAATTTTTAAGCCAGGAGTAGATGAGAATGCTTGTTGTGAGCCCATACCTCGTTTTTTACCAGCAACAATATGCTGAGATAAAAATAAAGGAAACTAATAATAATAATAATAATGGATGTTGTACATAATTGGTCCAAAATTATTACAAAACTAGATGTAACAACATAGGGAAAATAATTCATCTGGAAATTTTCAAAACAGTGAACTGCATTAAGAACCTCATAGCACCAGACCATCAGTATAAAATCCAACCAGTCCTGCGAGACGATTTGAAGTCTAATATTTTGAACTGAGTCAGAAGCATCCTCACTGACCTAACAATTCACATCGTTGCGTTTTTGGGTATCTGTCTAACTAATTAGCCGAGCGAGGGGACCGGAGCGTGACCTTCAGACGCGGAGAATGTCTGGCTGAGGAGAAGGAGCTCATTAAGGGAAGGGGTTTCCTAGGTAGAGAGGAGTCGTAGATAGGGGTGAACCCAGTGAGACTGAGATGAAAACTCTCTTAATGTTTACTCACACATGACGGCTTGGGCGGCGAAGCATGGACCAGGTCAGAAGTGTCTCCAGCAGTTATCATCCTTCGTCGGCTCCAGGCGGCAGAGAGAGAGTGACGGAGACGAGGGTTGTACCCATGGCAGTAGTGGCCGTAATAGTTAAGGAACTGTTCGGGAGTCATCGCAGTGACCCCTATGGGTGTCAACTGATATGTGGAAAAGGTGGGAGAGACGAGGTAGAACACCGGTGTTCCCTGTGGGGGTCAAATCCGGATGCTTGGGTAGCGTGCATTCTCTCGACAAACGGTCTACTCCACACTCCCCTTGCGTCTAAGAGCCGTCTCTTTAAATGTGTTTTGATATGCTGTCTCAACATTGTCACCAGGCCTCATGAACCAGTTCCTGAGCAATGAGTCGTTACGGTGTCAGGGGTGTAGATTGCGAGTTATATTTAAAGTTTCAAAATGATGTTTAATGATTCAGAAGGGGATTGCGTGTTGGTATTTTTGATTTCTCCTACAAAATAAAAACAATTATACTAAGAAAGGTAAATTGAACTACTACGCTAGGTTACAAGAATAATACGTGGAGGTTCCATATGATAAGGCACTGACAATTTAATAGCACAAACTGAAATATTTGCAAGGACAGTACACGATATAGAAAATACATTTACTTTAGTCAGCTAGTCAGTTTGTCTCTTGTTGTTGGTTTGATAATTTTCAGTTAATACTTACACAATTCCTGATGAGAGAGATTATAACAGTTTTAAGCGTACTCACAAAGTCCTCCGGGTTCCACGTTGCTGTTCACAATTCAAAGTTTATGGAAGTCAGAGATTAAGAGTAACTGGAAAATTACCAACCATTCTTCATAAACACTTTGTTCCATTACGGAGTTTCATGCACTGAAGCTAATGACAAATATAAAAGTTACACTTAGTTCATCACACACTTGTACAGAAGCGCGGTAAAATATTCACAAGCTTTTGTGGTCGAAAAGCAGTTAGTAAGTATAACACTCGTATTTAATCGCGTTCAAATATTGACACTTTGAACTATTCGCGACATGACTCGTATGGAGTGACGGGGCTAGAGAGAGACTGTGCTAGCTCAGATCGTCTAGGAGTGATGCTTGTCTCTAATAAAAACAAGTGACGTTTTTCTCCGGTTACAATTAATTCCGGATTGGTGGATTGCACTATTTTCGTCACTTGTTTTTATGGCTTGTTGAAAGCACATTGCTATCAGCACTTTTCCTTTGTCTTGTTCTAGAAGAAATTTGTACCATCGTGACTAATAAGTTCATTTGTTATTTAGAATGGTTAATAAATAGAATATTAATAGAAAGTTATTAGAATGTAGCATAACCGCTACAACGGCAACAACAGACCTGATGTTACCCAAACCTTAATGTTTTTTTGATCCCGTTATTCTTACTGACCGATTGGTTTTTGATAAGTCATAAATAAAACTATTTAATACTGCCAACGTTTCGGAATATTATAATTCCTTCTTCAGGGCTATAACTATTCCATACTTAGAATAACTTAGTTGTTGGGTTGATGATAGGGCGACATAATAGTTGTGATGTGTGTATGGTAGTGTGTTGGTGGGATGTGTTATGGAGTTATTGTAAGTATGGGATAGTTATACAGTCCTGATGTTATCCTTTGTAAAAGAAAAGAATGAATCGGGTATCACATCGATTTTGCTCTCATGAATTGCCACAGCCTAGAAAAAGAACGACAAAACATCAAAATACTAACAACTAGCCTTTTAAGTAAAAAAACTCTAGAATGTTCAAGAAGTAATCGTAGTGTCTATCACTTTATCTATCCTAGGACTAGTACACCAATCCCTAGTCGATTTCATTAAACAACTCGACATCAACACCAATATAATGGCAGACATCAACACTGCGTCCTCGTGTTCTCCACCCACATTACCAGCAAGTTCTTGGACTTGAAATAGATTCTTCCTCCCAGTACAGCTGATTTTATAATCCTCTGTTGAGAGAAAAACCAACTTAGGTTGAGAGAATAATAATAATAATAATGATATAAAAGCTTGGTTTCCCTAGCCAAAATGGAGCGCTGAGCCTACCCCTGTATCCTTTGAACCTTATACAGCCCCTTAGCTCTCTACGGGAGCTGACGAGTTTCCTGAGTAGCTTGCAGACTCTTTCACCTATTCCTCAGACCGTATTTCTTGTCAGAATCCCTTTCCCCCTGGCAATAGGGTAAAAATACTATCCATCGAAGAGATGGAGAGTGTATTACAGTCGTAAGGTCTCGGGAAAAGAGCCGCTGCTTGTCATGAATAATCACTACAGGAAGTGACAACATGCGAACCAGTGACGGTCAGAAACTGAACAGTAGGGCCCTAATGAGATAACTCTGAAAATTCTATAGCCGGCGAAAGCAGCAACCCTCCATCTGCATCTACTGTTGCAACTGCAATGAATGCTTCTCAAAGGAACAACCCCTTGTTCCCCTAGACAACCATTGCTGGCAGAACTCGCTCTAGGACGAAGTGGACCATGGAAATAAATGCTTGGAAATACATCATGAGCAAGTTTTATTTAATCACCGAAATTGAAAAAACGGCATACCGGCTTAACTCCACTGAAGCTTTTTGAAGAGATACCCTGAAATTAATGTTAGTGAACAGAGAATCACAGAAACGACGAGTGATTCTGACGGTCAATCTTTCAGCTGCACTACTTTTGGAGACATTTAAGAAGTAAGAAATCTATCTAAAAAAAGAATAGGGATAACACAAGAGAGGTAGATCCCAAAATTAGATACCCCGAAAGTAGAAACACGTTAACTGATAGGACAGAAAAAGTACGTAAGCAGAAAAGGAAAGTTTAATAGAGCCAGAGCAATACATTAAAGAGTATAATGATCAAATAAAAATGGTACAGCATGAATTTACAACAGCCCTTGCTGAATTCGAAGGTACTGACCCAACTAGTCGCTTCGTAATTCCTAAACAGAATTGCTCTAAGACGTTGGCAAGAAGTATTAGAGTACAGAATGAAGTACTGCCACAGAATTTTCAAGGGAAAATGTTTGAAGATGTCAACACCGCGATATACTGTGCAGCAGTTTCTGGCACAAGATGCGGTGTTCACTACAAAACAAAATGAGTTTGACAGAAATCTCTCAAAAGTGTCTAAAGGTGGTGACATCGCAGGGAGAGAGGAGCTGCCGACGAAGACACGAGCAGAGGATCTTGGAGATCTATCTGCTCGAGCAGTAAAACCCACGAATAAAGTGCGGTTTGCGTAAAATAAAAATCGAAAAATTACGAAACATGTGAAATTAATGAGCCCACCATCACCGTCGACGTTGTTTGTTAGGTTCTTGGGAAAATGTACAATTGAAACGCACGAGGTACAAACAAATTCCAGAATTATTCATACAATAAAACCAGCACTCACTATTCATTGAAGATTTTATTCTCAACCCTCAACTTGTTGCTGAATGAACAACTTTCTTACTAGCAGAAGAAGATGACTCCCAAGACCCGGCTAAATACAGATACACGGGCCAAATATACCTGTTTCCAAACTTTTATAAAACTTAATAACTTCCTGTGTTATACATTTGTTGACAGTTCACATTCGTAACAAATACATCTTAGCCGATGACGAGAAGGTACAAACCTGGATTCCCTGCCCAAAAATATAAAAGATATTATGAAATTGAATCTCTTCAAATACGCGGTTAATAACTACATCCTGCACCAGTGTTTCTACAATGTAAAAGAATTGATTGATTTTAATGAAAGTAAAATCCGTCTTGTACTTTATCATGCCATTGCTGTAGTAATTTTAAAATAACTGATAACAATTTCAAAAACTATTTTCTTGCATGAATGTGTTGTGTGTAATGATTCATATTAATTTAGTTTTATGTGTACTCAACTTTGGCACGGTGTACATTAATTCTGTAACCCCATCCTGACCCGGGTTTTGCTCCGGTTTTCCTTCGGGTAGAGGCGGATTTCTTATACAGGTTCTCTAGGCTTTGTCTAGGGGTGTGTTTATTGTAACAATAAATCGTGAATTTAGTGTTCTTTCATTTCTTATGATTTGTAAACACTATACTCAAAATAATATATAGTTCGATAATAATTTGTACATGTCAAATAAATTTTGTGTTTTAAATTACAAATATATTGTAATTCTATTAGTATTATCACTCGTAGCTAACTGTTTGAGAGCTAAGTTTTGGTCTCATCCGCGCACTCCAGTTCTGCTGCTCCTTTTGAGAGGTAGCTGTCTTGGAAGTGGGGTTTGATGGTTCCCTATACAGAATATTTCTATTTCAATGAGTTTGCCCATCTCCACAGACTCCACCTGCTTCTCGCCAAGTTGGGTCTCATAAAAGTCCTCTGGCACGATAACCTCCCTCATCCCTTTCGCGATTCTGGCGTCGTCCACTTTCTGCCTCTTGGTGGCCTGCCACACCTCCTGCGTCGTCGTCCACGAGGGGAGCCGTTTGCAACCCTTATATTCATTCTTCTTGGACTTCCGAGCCCCGGGGTCCGGCCCCATACCGGAAGCCTTACTCCAGGGCCCAGAGTGTACTCTCGAGAGTGCCGGGGTCAGGCCCTTGGGGAGCCACACCCCGAACCGCCTCTGCCCTCCGCCTCATTTCTGCTCCGGAGCGGTTCCTCTTCTTCAGGTAGAGGTTACCCTCATCCACCATGAGCCCTCTTACCGTTGAAGAGGTTGAGTCCGAGTGAACCTTTAGAGGAGGTCCCCTCAGTCATCTCTCCATCATAGCTCTCGGAGGTTCCAGAGGAGCTCTCCAGTTTCTTTATATTTTTGTTTTTGGCAGAAACAATAAGATTCCCACGAGAAGCTAGGGAAGTCTAATGTCCGCCTAGGCATAGCCTCACATACCTATGTAAGATTATACAAGGGAGGTCGCCAGGTATCCCAGGGCTCCGTTTGCAACACATCTCCCATGTGCCATGCACCCCATCGGCACGGATCGCCTTACACCTTAGGTTTGAGTTAGGGTAAGTTAGGGATCAAAGGATTGGTTAAGAATGAAAGGCCGTTGTGGGATACACTTCGTCTGGAACCTCTGTTGACACCTGTTCAACTTGGGAGAACCTGCCAGTAGCTGAGCTACCGCAGACATAGCCCTCAACTTCATTGACCCACGCGAACCCTTACCACCCGCAGGGACAGTGCTTATTTAAGGTGGTATTCCCTGGGATGGCCGCTAACAATAGAAACAGAACTAAATTCATTGACATGTCTCAGAAAATGAACGAGAAGGGTATTGAAAGAAAAAATAGCTGAGGGTGATGCTGATACCAGCATTGTGCAATGTGGAGTCTGTCAACTCCACATTGGTATACTGGTGCACAGCAATTGTAGGTGAAGGCATAGATGTGCTCGTTTTGCTGATTGCATTAGCTCTATCACAAATAACATATTTTTTGTCCAACCAGGGAGAGGGAAATTTGAATGTAAAATATTTTCTTCCTCACTTACAAAAACTACGATTTTCATCAAGTATTCTATTCATACGTGGATTTAATGGATGTGATACCACCTCATGTATATAGGAAAGGTAAAGCACTGGTTGTGAAAATGTTTGAAAAATTTGAGAGCCTCAACGCCAACGCTGATGCGTTTTACAATTTTTCTTCTACCAGAAGCTGGGGAGCATATGTTTTGAACTATTTACCATACTCGCCAACAAGATTTTCATAGGTACTCCACATTCCTTAAAACTGCAAAGAAACCAAAGACAAATCTTTCATCTCTTCCACCAGCCAAAGGCTCTGCCCAGCAGCATGCTTTTCGAGTGTACTTGCAGGTACAAAGCTGGTTGGGCAACCACATTTCACCAGAAGAATGGGGGTGGATACGAGGTAGAGATGACACACTGGAACACCTGATGGCGAAGGATCCTGTGGCTCCTGATGCTATACTGAAGACGATTTGTGTCAATGTACGACTGGCTGTGGACTCAGATGTGGTTACCGAAAAGCAGGCATAATATGCACTGTAGTTGGTGGACACTGTAGCGGAACTTGCTCCAATAGCCCATGACAAGACCAGGAGCTTGATGAAAGTGCGTCAGAAGAAGAATATTGAATAACGCTGCATATAAATTTCCATGAATGAACGATAATAAATTACAAAGTTTAAAATATTTTGAGTGGTATGTTATTTTAGGTGTAAAAATTTCCCCAAGTGGGATGGAGGGTCGCCAGAGACCTTAAAACTGGTGGCAGAATGAGGGGATGCACCCTCTTCACCAGTCACAAGACCAGTGCTTAGACATAATCATTTTTACTGGAGGTACTTAGTACATACTATATCACATCATATACGAGGTCAGGCAGAAAAGTAATGAGACTGATTTTTTATTTACCCAAGTTTTCATTTTTTTCAAACATCGTTATCCCCTTCAAAGTAGTTCCCTTGGGCAGCTACACACCGATGGAGACGTTGTTCCCATTGTTGGTAGCAGCGCTGGAAGTCTTCAACCTGTATGGTCTTCAGTATGTCCGTTACACTCTTTTGAATGTTTTCTATAGTCCCGAAATGACGACCTTTGAGGATATTTTTCAGTTTAGGAAAAAGGAAAAAGTCACAGGGACTGAGGTCAGGTGAATAGGGGGCTGGGGAGCCACAGGAATGCATTTTGAGGTCAAAAATTCTGTTATGGAGAGGGCAGTGTGACATGGGGCGTTGTCATGATGGAGCATCCATTTGTCTGCAATGTCTGGTCTCACGCGAATGACCCTTTTTCTAAGCCTTTCAAGGACATCTTTATAAAAAACTTGGTTGACAGTTTGTCCTGGAGGAACAAATTCTTTGTGGACGATTCCCCTTCTGTCCAAAAAACAAATCAGCATTGTTTTGATCTTCGATTTGATCATTCGAGCTTTCTTTGGTCGAGGAGAGTTTGCAGTGTGCCACTCCTCACTTTGCCTCTTGGTCTCAGGATCGTATTCAAAAATCCATGATTCATCACCTGTGATCACACGACTAAAGAAATCTTGCTCATTAGCGATTCTGTCAAGAAGATCAAGACACTTGTTTTTTCGATTGTCCTTCTGCTGAATTGTGAGGTTTTTCGGCACCATTTTGGCACAGACCTTTCGCATGTGCAAATGTTCACTCAAAATTTGAAGAACGGTAAATCTGTTCAAATTTAATTGTTCACTCAACATTCTTAATGTTAAACGACGGTCTCATCTCACAAGAGTGTTCACACGTTCGATGTTTTCATCAGTTTTCGAAGTTGAAGGCCTCCCTGAACGGTGTTCATCTTCAACGTGTTCTCTGCCTTCCAAAAATGATTTGTGCCAGCGAAAAACTTAAACTCGGGATAAAGAATGTTCCCCATAGGTTTGTTTTAACTTTTCAAACGTCACTTGCCGATTCTCCAAGCTTAACACAAAATTTAATGGCACAACGTTGCTCCAAATTCCGCTGTTCTATTTTGCTTGACGCACAATCAAAACACAACTTCACTAATAGCAGTCACAAAAATCACGTAGTTAGTGGAAGGAGTTGAAACTCGCACTGAGCTATGGTAGGGTACTGATACACGTGCCCTATCAAGGACAACAGCGCAGCGTTGCCAGATTGCTTGTAGTGTTGCCAGTCTCATTACTTTTCTGCCTGNNATATATATATATATTCTAACGATCCAGATTCGTTAGTGAATCATTTGGTATTTATTAGAATTTTATAGGAGATGTAATGGCCGAGTTAGAACAAAAATACATAGAACGTCCATTTGAATGTAGCGCCGAGAGAGGGTGTATTCTGGGCGTGATACGAAGCGACGGAATATTTTTTGAGTGAAATACGAGAGGAACTAGAGATCATGAAAGCACCTGGCTGAGCCAGTGAAGTGAATAATAAGGAAGCGATCAGATTGGCGAAATAAACGAGGCATAAGAAAGGAGTGGGGGCTAGTGTGCAGGTGGAAAGCCGGAAACAAGATTCATTCTCAATTGTTCGTGATAGATTGGAAGAGACGGTTCGCTTTACGTAATTGCAGACGTGTGGATGGTAGGATCACGTAGGATAGCAGCGTGAGGAGTGGAATTTAGTCGCACGTGGCATTTAATAGTCAAGAGGGAAGTTGAACCAGTTAAGCATTTCTTAATCGAAGTTGTATAATTGCCATAAGAACAAGGATCAAATTTCGGCGAATATCAGTTTCGTGATATTTTTTATAGTACTCGAGAATAGAGGAAGGACGGCCGAAGTAATACGAACGTAAAGAATCATAGTATCGTTTGGAAAAGCTCCAAGTGAAGCTACAACCTATTTTCGAAAAGCATTAGTTCGATTCGAACATTTCGACGCCGTTTTCGAGGGGA
>NNCF01128957.1:149778-200590 GCA_002313205.1 Laupala kohalensis
CAACTCCACGAAAATTCGAAGACTATAACTTTGAAAGTATTGATGTTATATAGAAAATGAATAGGGTGTTTTAATAGGATATTTTAACTACTTTAACTTTGAATACAGAGCACTTTTTGCCAGCACCAATAATTTCGGTATTCGGCAATAATCGTAAAAAATGTACCTTTACCCCCTCCCCATCATCCAGAACTTTTAGTATGTTAATCAGTAGGTACGAACGAACAATCATGCCACGTTTAAAAACTCCGGGTCCCCCCCCTCCATTTGTCTAATTTGACTTTTTGATTGTTGCGTCAGAGCGGCGGTCCGAATTCCAATCAAGCAGTATTCTTTATGCTAGTGGTTGATTTCAACGGCCAGGCAAATGGTGAGAGTCAAAATTAATTATGCCGAATTATTATTGTATATTTTGTTTTAAACATTTTACGTTAAAATCTTTCTACTTAAAAAGAATTCATAAGAGAAGAGAAACGTCAGTGACGGAAGTTCTCGTATTTTCTGAAATTATGAGAATGTTCGTCGCTGGCGTTTCTCTTGTCTAGATTCTCCGTTCTGTTCAATTTAATTATTCACATTAATAATATAATAACATTAAATTCGATCGCGTGTAAACGCTAGTCCGTTAACGCCAGACGTGTAAACAGTCGAAGTAAAATAACCATAGAGTTAAATATAGAGGCAACAGAAGATACTAAGAAATTTAGTCCTCTCGCTTGCACATCCGCTTGGAGGGGGTAAAGGTGTTACTGTCCAAACGCGATGTGTGTGAGGTCGTCTTCCCCCCCCCCCCCNTGCTCTCTCTCTATCTCTCTCACGAATCACGTGAATAACAGCGGTATCCCATCGGGCGTCGCTGCTTTCTCTTCCCCTCCACAATTCTACTGAAAATAACATAAATAATATTCTTTATGCAGACATGATCATTAAAATTTTTTTACGGAAATTTTTATTTATTGTTAATGCTTTTTTCCGTACCCCTCTATATCAACATGCCTACTCTAGAAAATATAGTTGGGAGTTCTATTACCACTAACTTTACAGTTTAATTGTTTACCAAACTTGTCTCCATAAACAAGGTTGATTATTTGTTATTCTGCATTATTTTCATTGATTGTGTAATAAAAATTATATTTTAATTCATGTGATAGGTAATATATGTTCAAATACATTTTACCAAAGGACATTATGATCACATTTTGGCATCTAATGGTACAGTTCAAAATTTATGATATTGCCCTCTGTTACAATCCAAGAAAAGTCATATTAAAAGTTAGGATATTCAAATTATTTTTCATGAGTAACCTCCATTCAGAGATTTAATTATTAGTTAACATAATTATCAAGCAAAAGTGAAAGAAAATGAAAAAATATAGATTTGTAATGTAATAAAAATATTCCATAATAGTTAAATTTGCAAGTCTAACTTTTGACTCAGATCTTGCTTCAAGTACAATCTTAATGCAACGTATTCATAATTTTATTTGCAATTTTTAAATCAATTTTTATTCTTTAAAAAGAAAACATTGTTTCTTACCAACACTATGCCCCCAAAAAATTTTCAATGGCACAATTTGTGTCATACCTTTCTCCCGTGAGCATCTTAGTAACTTTGGTTTGACATAGGCATACAAAAAAATGTACATCATTGCCAGAGTTGTAAATTTCATTTTCAATCACAAATTTTTCATCCGGTCAGATGAATCTGGGCCAGGAAGTCATGGTTCCCTGCACTAGAGAAATTAAAAAAATTAACTTTTTCAAAGTGCAATTTAATTCATAAATAATAATTTATTAGTAGAAATGTGTGGTTACAAATAGGAAAAATGACAAAAAGACTCATTCCATAAGAAATGAACTATGATAGTGGACTTGATGTCTCATAATAATATGATTTTTTGTATATAATAAAAAATAATAGTTTATATCAAAATTTTTCTGACTGTCTTTTTTTTAGCTATTTATCTTCAAAGTTTGGAAATAGTGCAATTTCTGCTTGAAACCTTTAAGCATCTATCTTTAAAAATATATAAGTTACAGCTGAAATGTTTACCATTCCCATAAGATTTGTAGGTCATTCCATGTCAAGTGGCCTAGAGCTCCCCACTCGGCCTGAAATATGCTGCTGGCCATTGAGATATACCAAAATTTATCTCAAAAATGCATTGACAGCAATTGTGTCGTGTCTTAAGCAGTCACTGACTATACACAAGCTTCTACTCTTCACTTCATCATCCAAATCCTTGTAGTAAACAACAAATGGATGCAGGGCAGCTTGGCTATTTTCCCAGTAGAAACCCTGAATAGCATCTTGTACAATGAAGGAATAATTTTCAGCAAAGTTCATAAGCAACAATGTAATGAGAAGTGAATTATCGCCTTAAAGTGAAGTCATTATTATCGCCCTAATCTTCAAGATACCAAAACAAAACAAGACGATTCTAGTAGAGAAAAATCTGCTCTTTCAATTGATATAAAAATGAACTAAATTAAAGAATATCATTCTTTAGATAATTGACTTTAAAAATAGGCCATATTCGGCTTTCTGATATTTTACATCAAGTTTGTGGCCAAATGTTTTCACAAATCTGATACTTTAGCAGTGCAATGTCTTAAGGCTGATTAGTCTTGAGGTAAAAGAACAAGTTACTTTTTTTTTTTTGGTGGGGCTTTAGGGCTCGTCAACATCAAAGGTCATTAGAGCCCTTAAAACTTGTACAGGAAGGGAAAATGCAGTTACGCACTAGGGAGAGCCAACATGACTCTCCCCGCGTGTGGGACTCGCCGAATGACTCAGCCATACCCANTTACTAGATGTTAGTCCCCTGGGGCGAGGCAGGAAAATGAAAGATACCCTAGCCCTAATGGCGTCGGGATCGAAAAGAACAAGAGGTGACCAAGGAAGGTCAGAAAAGAGAAAGGAAGGAGCATGGCACAAGTAAGTGGAAGTAATGCCAGACTCAGCTCGGGGCCCCGTGTTCGCCAAACACGTACTTACTAGATGTAAGCCCCCTGGGGGGAACAAGTTACTAGTGATTATAGTTCTATTGATATATGTTGCCAAAGTATGGCACAAACATCGCGCAAAGTGATTTCGGAGCCACTTTGAGGTTAAATTGTGGACCATGTTGTGGACCATGTGCATTTATTCTAATTTTTTCATGTTCACTACAAAAGGTTGATTTATTATGTCAAATTTCAGCGTCATAGCTAATCTGGATGAACTACGAGTGTGAAACTTTGCAGAATCTTCGCAGCCGAAGAGACGTTGTCAGTAGGACCTCCGTAGAAAAGGCTGTGCTGCCTCTAATATTTGAGATCAGGAGCTAAAACTTCACAGAACGTCCTTTAAAACACATATTTACAGCTACACAAAATTTCAGTAAAATTGAAGATGGTCGAGTGGGGATGATTTTCAAAACTAGGCCCCTTGACATGTAATGACTCTTATATAAGATTTCCTATGATGCAATGTGATAATGTTATAATATACTGTAACACTAAATTAAACATTACACAGTTTCAAATCAGTCAATTTTTCCATGCATTGCTATAAATAATTATTTATTTCTATACGAACCCATTCTCATCCCACCTTCAAATTTGGTATATATCCTTTCCCGAGGTTCTTGAATACAAAACAAATTAATATTCCATTTTTGAAGTACAAAAAAATTTGTTTGAAAGATTTTTGAAATTTCTTTTATCTTTATCATAATAACATTGCACATCATATAAAATCTAATAAAAATATAAAGAGAATGGAACAAATTTCAGCTCTTGAGTAAAATAATTTTAAAGATAAAGACATTGACAAATTTCAAAATGCAGGGCATATTGCACGAATTAAAAAAATTTGAAGGTATTCAATGAGAAACCAACTGATGGAAAAATAAAAAAATTTCTATTTTCTCAAAAACAAATACTAACAAAATTTTAAAAAATTCATGATTCAGAGAGATAAAGGACCAGGTTATGCTTATTTTCAAATAGAACGATTCAGAATGGATTTTATCTTAGATAATAGATTCTGACATAGAATTATTTGGTTAAAAGTTTGGTAATTTTCATAGGAATAGTGTTCCCAGTTCTCATGGTTAAGCCTGAAATCCAAGAATCCATAATTTAAATGGGAAAGAAGGCAAATGGGTCATTAACAACAGATAATTCTTTTAGGGTGAATTTCTTTATCAAAATGAGAATAGAATTTCTGTTGAGGTACTTTTGCATAGTTTTATAACCCCTACTTTCTTAACCTCTTGATTAATGTATAATTAACATGACAGTTCTTCTTTAATTTATAATCTGATAATAAATTTTCTATGAATTTATTTTCCCAATTCAACAACTTAATAGCACCAATAAATATCTTTGTGATTCAGGAAACATTTTATACCTCAAATTACCCAAAGAAAGTAATAAATAACTCAGGTCATATTCTCCAATTGCACCAAAATTGCATTCCAATATTGATTTTTTTCCTTTTCCTATAGTTCTAGCAAGCAATCAGTGACCATATAATAGTCCCCAACTAAATTAAGTATATAATCTACTTTTGAGTGGAAAAAAATCTGACATAATACTAAAAGAAATTTGCAAGAGCAAAGAATTATTGATAGCAACTTTATTGCCAGTAGAATACATGCATTTTGACAAAAAAAGTTAATTTGCTTAAAAAATTCAAGAAATCACTATGTTTTATTCCAATTTAAACAAAATACAACTAATGAATCAAAATACCAATGTTTATACTACAGAAACTTTACAAGTATTCACTATAAATCTAGTTAACAAAGTATTCACAGTGAACAAAAGAATTTAGAGCTAACAAATTAATACACACTCATACCATTTACATGTTCAGACACAGAAAAATAACTTAAAAAATAAGATTTCAAGCACAACATGGGGAAAAGTATACATATTCAGGAGCTACAATTACTCTAAAATATGAAGAATGTGAATAGAACTGAGGATTTAGTAAATATTATAAATATAAACAGAGTATAAATTCAAAGTTACTAATAATGAATGGATTCACAGTTGTTGTCACCAAAAATTACAAATCAATACTTTTCACTTATTTACCTTTCAATAATATTTTAAAATAGACTTACAGTATGCAAAATACATAAATACTCCTAAAACTTCTTTAACACCACAAACCTAGAAAATTTTCATTTCATTTTCAATTTGAAAATATTTACACTTTTCAATGTTTTCATGATTTAAGGATTCATAAAAAATGGGTCACAAGAAAGTGACTCTGAGCATCTTCTGAACTAGAATATTTTGATAATATTTCCTTGCATCTACAGAATGAGAGATTTATTAAAAAATACATTTCATAGAGGAATAAACAAGCTGTCCAAACCAAATATGAACTATGCACATGGATAGTTCGCCTCTATTCACTTTGCAGTGAGTAATATTGAAAGTAATGATACAGTATTGTGTACAAAAGAATAAGAGATATACTTGATGTAACTCTAACAAGTACCCATATCAGTTTAAATCTCATCTTTAAAAATGTATCAGTACAGAAAGATCCTTTGAAAATATATCAATACTGTCAATGTTCATTTTCTGTATTCCTTCTGCAGATGTGTTCAAAGTTTCTGGGTAAGGGATATTAAGAAGTGAAATAACTGTTCAAAAAAAAATAATTTTCAAGTAAAATAACGCCATTAAACTTTTTCAGTTTGGTTTACAGAACACTTCACTAGTAGCTACCAGCACACTATTTCACCATGAAATTATTTTAAAAAAACAAAATTTCTTTAGCACACATGAAATGATAGATCCCCATTGTCGCTAGATTCTAGTACTTATTTTCATGTATTTTCAAATAAAATTATGGCAATATGAATCTATATCCCATTGAAACAGAATTTGAACTAAAAACTTGGCTCCACATATGAGAAACGAACCTATGAAACTAAAGAAATGGAACTACAACAGGAAACCAATAGCAAAATGGATTATGTGCATTTATCAAAAGATTTTTGGACTTTCCACTAACTAGTGAGAAAATTTCCAAACAGTGAGAGTACCTAAATGGACTTGCAATTTGACAGTTAACAAACAAATAAAACTGCAAATAACTTCTTTTGTCCGCTGGATCAAAAATATCACTACACAGTTTTATTGCCATCTTAATTGCATCAAATTAATATTAACTTTATTTTTATTTACAATGTAAATATAGAATTGTGCAAAATACAGACATCAGAAAGAGATACTGCTTTTAGAAAGAAATATAAGTAAAAATCACAAGCAAAGAAAGAAAAAAAAACATTTGAAGATTTAAAAATTGAAAAGGTTATGAGGATTCTCAATCAGGATATATGTAGAATACGTCATTCTTTCATGACATAAATTATAAAATGCAATAATTTTTTAAATGTCATACAAATTTAAGATAAAATGAAATGGGATTTTACTTCATGATAAATTAAATTTATAATATTAATTGAAATAAATAACCAATTATTAAAATAAATTTGGAAAAGCAAATATGATAATCAACATTAGAAAATAATGAATAACCACAAATAATTCTTCAAATCAGTTATTGTAATTACATGTAACTTATTCTAAAGTACATAAAATGTTAAAAATAGTTTAAACATTAATTGATCCATACAAATAATAAATTTGATTTCAAATAGTTGTTCTGTACACAGAATAATTAAATCTATTTATCTTTAAGTAAAAATCTTTTATCAAATCAATAACATCAATTTTTGATAAAAATAGATCAAAACATAATATCAACATCTAGAAAAACTTGAATAATTACTTCAGTGAGTGTAAAAACTTAAAAATTCATTATATACACACAAAAATCCAAAACTTTTTAAACTAAAAGAAATATATACCTTATCATCTTTAAGCAAATCACATGGTTCAGAGAAACAATGAACAAGTTTGAAAACAAACATAAGATAATGTGAATTCTTATAACTAATTCAGTCATATAAAATAATTTTTATGATTCCTATATGTTTCCTTCCCAAGCAATACGATCAAATACAAACATTTGAAGATATTATGAATGTTTCTATGCTTCACAAAAATTGAAAGGAATCTTCAGAAACCTGTACATTATGAGCTATTATTTTGTTCAAACACAAAATCAGTCATTTGCAGTGGAGAGAAAAAGCCAAGGCCGTATTCTGAATATTTAGTGAAACTTTGGACAATGTCTAATGTCCTCTTATGTGGAAAAGATACACCAAAACTGCAAAATAACATTAAAAATTAAAAACTATTCTTTCTAAGTATATAGCGGTAAAAAAGTATGCAGATTCAACCCTAAGCTGGAAATCCACCAAACATGATTCTCAGAGAAATATTGATGTGTGATTTTTTTTTTGGTGGGGCTTTAGGGCTTGTCAATGGCAAGGTCATTAGAGCCTTTATGTGAAATAGAATATTTCCCAACTTGTAATTTTTTTTTCTATGAGGTCTGAAACACAATGATAGTTCAACGATGAATGGATCACAGTTTAGAGAATACACAATAGAAAAACTTTTATTTTAATTGGTGTTCATATTAGTACCAAGGTTCATATTAATACATTATTATAATTCAGGGGGAAAAATGACTATGAAGATAATAAGAACAATAATGATAACAACCACAACCACAACAACAGCATCACTATCTTTGGATCATTAAGTGGAATCAAAAGAAGCAGAAAAAAATTTTAAATATAGAAATCTCTCCATTGAAATGAGAAGAATAGGAAAACAAGTAATTCCTATTATCTTTGGGCTTCGAGAATGGTCATCAAAAATTTAAATAAAATCCTAGTAAAGATCCCAGGTACTACTAGGGAAAGTGAAGTGCAGGACATTGCATTACTGGGAATTGCATCACATGCTGCGCAAAGTACTTTAAATGCACAATATTGAAAAGCCTGATCTTGAGGAAGCTGGTTGCAACTTGGATTGGCTACACAGAAGGATGAATAGATTCTACAATGAAAGAAATAAACAAACAAGGAATCGACCATTGATATATTTTCAACTCATCAAAAGTGTTAATACATTTCCAAACCTCTTGAACTTGGTAATGAGCCCTTGATTTTTCAAGAATACCAACACCATCTTCCTCAAACCAAGAGATTTGCATAGACAATAGAACAATTCAATAATTTTTACAGCAACGGAATTATGTTTTTGGAGTATGATAGCTCGAAAAATAGACAGAAATTACAATGCTAACAGTTATGTCTATTCAGAAAGTGCAATTAACTTCAACTTTCGAGACTTTTAACTTTTCTTTTAATGATAAAACACAAACATAGTATTTTCAGAGCCATGAAATTTAAATTAGCAAGAGTTGTCCACTTCATCCCATTTACAATGCAAAAACAGCAAATGCAATAATCAAATATAAATAAAATGATCTGAGCATACTAATGGCGATTCTTGAAATAAAATTCTATTATTCCCAACGCATTTCTGAATATAAGTTTGATATTCCCCACTCTTCCGAAATCGTAGTCAACACACTAGACTTTGCTTTCAGGTTTAGGCAATTCCTAACATATCCTCTAAAGGAAATTAATATTTTAAGGAGATTAATATTCTACGGAATTATCAACTGATCTGATGTTTAATAAAATTATCAGTTTCCCTAGTACCGGGGTAGGTCCAAAAAAATGCACAGAATTATGTGAGTTTGAAAATTTTTGTGAGTTTTGGATATCTATATAGGAAAAAGTTACTTGATATGCAGGCACTGAGATAAAACACATCATAAATTTTTAGGTAGTGTTTGGAAGGAGATATTTATGTCAAATCCCAAATCTTGCATACCAAGGTAAGAGATGTTTATGAGGTACTTTCAATCAACAATGTTAACATTGTAGTAATTGGTAACTAAGTATTTGGTAGCACTGAGAATCTGAAGTATATAAGTAATTTATATTTTAACTGTATGAAATAAGAAGAAAAAAATTGATGAAGACATAGGTATTAAAACACGGCAAGATTGTAGAGGCTATTTTGTGTAATGCTTCACAGGCAGGGACACTACATGCATCATCAACTTTTTCTTGATGGGCAGTTTTCTCAGAACCTAAACTAGGTTTAAGTGGTACTACCATATTTACCCGAATATCGTTCCATCATAAAAATTAAAATCTCCCAAAAATCCTGGGGACGACTATATTAGTTTAGGATGGAGAAACTGCTAATTCAAAGTTTTGTTAGTGATAACAAGATAAGTGAACACGAGTAGTATACGTAACGTAACACAAAGAACATCGATCGATGATGGCGGGATTTGACACTTATTTGAAGTGGAAACCGAACTGGTCCACGTCGTCTAGGAATGACTGACTGCCGTCGCCGTGCTGACCGTGACACACAAATTTTTCGAGAGATGGGTATCATCTTTGACACAAGGAAAATTGGGCGATCAAAGATGCTTCGACGCCAACATCAAACTGCAATTTCTGAATAATGCTCAGACACACAGAAATAAAGCAGTGGTACGAGCATTCGAAGTAGAACCGAAGTCCGTGTGGATCTGGCAATGTCAAGACGAGAAGTTTAACTACACTAGTTAGTTTTTGAAGTACTTTCACTCATTTGTGAGACCTTTATTATATAGTTATACTTCTTTGTTTGGTATTAAAATATTCTCAGTCTGGCGTATATTTTGACAGGACACCCTAATAAATACGTTTCAGTATAAAAAAGATCAGGACCACTTTCAACCTGCGCTTGTTGAAAGTTCCCTTGAAAATAATACTAAATGACGCAATCATTAAAATCAGAGGGTTTCTTGTTTCATAAAAACAAGAAAAATGGTGTTCAATCAAAATAAGTGAACATAAATTTAGATATATAATACATTTCAATATGTTACAAGCTGTTAGAATTGAAGAGAGAGAGAGGAGGGGGGGAGAGAGAGAAAGCAAAACACTCAGAATACTTGAATAAAAAGGTGGGAAAATACGTCAAAAAATAAATTTTGAGACAAAAAAATAAAATAAAAAACACTAAAAAATGTATAATTTTAAAGGATAAAACAGCATAATATATGTTGGTTTAAAAATTCAATAATTCAATTAACATTTCAATGTAAAATATATTGAATTTTATTTGAGAGCAGTTTTTTGGAAAAAAATTCAGAGAAATTCTATATTTTCTCAGAGTTTGTTTATTGGTTCCACTTCATGTTCACCTTTTATGATTAGCATGCACTGGCAATGTAGAATGTTTACAAATGTAAGGCATGAGTAATAGAGGAATATAATGTAGCCGTAAGGCAAGTCTGGGCCTAGACACTTAACTTAGTAGCTGACATTTCAATTTGAATTAATCAAAGATGAAGTTTTCAGAAACCATATCCATAAATCACATCACTTCTATACTGCAAAACTGCTATGAGGGGGATACTTTATTTTGAAAATTACAATATATTGAAAACACATGTATTAGTGAAAATTAGATATAGTATGAGGTTAATTATTCTACATTTTACTTTCCATCTTTTACTGCTCTTGCATTTCAGCCCAGACTAAATCAGCATCGGCAAAAGAAAAACCTGAGCACAACACAATATTCCACATAAAGGTCTATATTTACAAAAAAGAATTGAAACAATGTAAGTAATAGGGGACAAGATCTGGATAGAGGTGGCAGTTTATCTACTTTTTATGCTTCTCTCAACATTGCAATTGATTTCTCACAAAACCAAGACATATTCTCAATTATGCCTTGTAGTTCATTGATAAACATTATTTCATCAATAACGCAAAATATAAATGACAAAAATTAAATTTTACAAAAAGAACGTAAATATGTGACGTGTTACATTTTTAGTTAAGGGACAAATCATGTAAAATTTAGATGTCAAAATAAATACTTAAGTTAAAGCAAAAAAAAAGTTTTGGGGTTCAATAAATACATTTTCCATAATCTTTTATTGATAAGTTTTTTATACTTAAAGTATAGCCAGTAATTATAAACTGGTAATGGATAAATAAAATAGAAAATTGATCATAAAATTCTTAATAAACAATGTTGCACTGCAAATAGTAAAAAAAGTGAATAAAAAATAATAGCTCAAAATGCTTGAACAGACCTTGAAACACCACAATAATCAATGCATATTTAACATTACAGATTTAGAAACACCTTTGGCTTAATATCGGAAAATCACTAATCTTGGTGTGTTAAAACTTGATCAGAACTTTCAACAATAAGCATAATCGAACCTGGCTGGTCCATGCTTGGATCTGTTGCATTTCGCACACATTCCACTTGATGGCTACCCCAATCTTTACGTTGACAAAATGTGGAGCAGTATGGAGTTCTTCTACACAAAGAACACTCAGCAAATGCTTCACGATTACAGTTGACACACTAAGAAATAAAACACTAATTATTCAAAGTATTAATGAAATATACACAATAAAAAAATGTTATCTTGTAAATGCAGTATGGAAATATATACAAGAATGAAGCAAATTCTTGTGTTTCCTAGTCTCACAGGAAAGAAGAAAAGAAAAAGGTATTATTTAAATCAGAATCCATAATAAAAACATAATTAAGAGGGATTACATTTACAATGATGTAGGGAAACAATCATCTTTTAGCATTACATTTGACTGCGCACACATAAGAAGAAATAAGAGGACTGCTGAGTCAATGAAAATAAATCACTCCACTTTCTGGACAAAAACTTACATGAAAACTGAACATTTTAATTAGGGTATAATGTCATTATTCAATTAATATAACTGACTTATATGACTTTGAAGACAAATGTAGGTTTGAGCACAATACACTAACATAAGTTTTAAAATGTGCAGAATCTTACCTAATTAAGATGTGTAAGAACAATGATAAAAATTTATCAAAATTACAAGGATAAATGAAAATCGATTTAGATGCCAAGCATGTGGAACATTCACATGTCATATTTTTGTCAAAATGGTTCAGAAAAACATTGAAATAACTGATTACCCCAGTGCAGGTGATGATGAAATTTTGCAGGATGAACTTGACAGTTTCTCTTAGAGAACATTTACTCTTAATTTTATGTTTTAATACTTGAAGATTGAACAATTATTTTCAACTTCAACTTTTGATTGATAGATTGAAATTTAAACCGTATGCTATAATTCACACTGAAACATGGAATCTTGATTTCATTAAATTATCAGGTTATAAATTCTTTTTGTAACAAAAGTAGTATTAATCAAGTTGATGGTGTAATAACTTATTATGACAAATGCATGGATACTACAGAAATAGTTCATGTTGGAATGCTGAGTATTCTAAACCCAAGGTTCAAAATTGTACAAAATACACTGAAATATCTGCACTATATAAAGTCATGTTTTGCCTAAACTTGAATTTATCCAGTTTTTATCCATATTGACCTGAATATAACATGACTCCGAAAATAATGTGAATCCAAGTATTATGAAGGAAAACACAGAAAAGGAATCACTCATTTTATTATATCCTTTAAAATTGTTTTTTCTCCTAACTCATGAACAAATAAGTGTTAGAATTTACGACACCAAAAACACTGTCTACTGCAAATATCATTATCCCAACACTCCAACCCAACAACTCCAGTTGTTGACAATGCTACAAGTGAGACGACTATGCTACATCATAATGTTCTTGGAATACATGAGTTCTCGATAAGTGATTACAAATAGACACGCTAAAATGATTGATGAGGAGCACAATACCCCTCATACTATTGCTAATCTTGAAGTACTTGAATATAGTGTGAATATGACTTCTGAAGATAAATATTGGGGAAAGAACATTGCACTATACTTGGGCCAATATGATATTAAACAAAAAAACTAATTTATTATTGTACCACTAACATGAAATTAATAATTAGTATCTCAAGTCAGAAGGAATAAGAGTATTCCATCGCCTAAAATAAAGCTGTTAGTAACTATGAAGTTCGTTAATCTTTCACTTAGTGAACTAAAAAACACCTTACATATAAGAGCATAAAATTAAAAAATGTTAAGAGCAAATTAAAGAAAGAATAAAGAAAAAGTTTATGTAATATGACTGATAAAAGAAGTGTATCTTTTTTCTTTTTCTTTTTTGGTGGGGCTTTAGGGCTCGTCAACATCGAAGGTCATTAGAGCCCATGCAAGTGAAGTGTATCTAATGGTAGTATAAGGCAACATAATATTTGTTCCTCAGAAATTGATTAATTGTACCTCTAGCTTATTGTTAACTGCTACCAGAGGTTCTAATTTGTACTTTCTTTCAAATTTAATTTTATTCAGTTTTAACTTTTTCTTGATTTTGCTATGATATCCTCAACAAAGAGATGGTTTAATACCACCTCTGTAGGAGCAATTTCCAATTTTGTACATAATTTATACACAAAAATATTTAATAAGTTTATTTTGGTGTTAACTTTTGAATTACAATTAAAAGAAGCTTATAGGTTGCATACCATCATCACCATAAAAACTACCTAATAATAATAGATGATAAGCTTCATTTACATTTCATACATTTTTCAATGTCTACAAATTCAACCAACCAAGGTGGAATAAAATCAATAAATTTAGTTTGCGAAAATATCTAAAATAAAAACAAAACATATTATACATTGTATTCTGAGTTATACTATTAAATTATATTTTACATAGCAAGTTATTCGAAAATAAATTTTATTATCTAACCACTTAATGTAGTACATGTCTAATTTTTAGAGTGGAGAGAATCTATTTTAGTACTTTTATAAAGATTGTAAGGGCTCTAATGACCCTGCTGTTGACAAGCCCTAAAGCCCCACAAAAATTGAAATACTGGCTGAACTAGGTGGTGTGGAGAATAATTAAAGAATGTTCTGGCAAAAATACAAGCTCCTGATTTACAAAAGTTCATAAAGTACAAATCATACTACTATAAATGTACATTATATAATTATAATAAATAAATAATTTAAGACTTACGATATTGTTATGGATGAATAACATTTATTTTGTGCTTTGAAGAACATAATGTTTCCACTTGAGGTCTAAGTCATCTTCACACCTGACAACTACTTAAACCTAAAGTTGAAATTTTTTTCTTCAAAACACAAAATTAATGTTATTCATCTGTAACAAGATCGTTAGTCTTAAATTATTTATTTAATTTGTTCATTAAGTAATTTATATTGTTTTTGGTTCGTAACTAAACTTCACATCACAACAGCACACACAAACTTCACAACAACATTACAACAAAACATAACACTCAAAATTGGAAAATGTAAGAACATACCTTCTTGTTATCAGAGCCATCTGAGGTGGGCTGCAAACCAACTGTTTCAATAGGATCCACAACTTGAAGAGCTTCAGTTCTATCAAAAAAAGTTAAAATCAGAGGAATTATTTACACATTATTTACACTTACAAAATTTGTAATCAAATTCAGGTCATTCATGAAAAAATTCAATAGGCTGTAATTTGAGAGAAAATTAAGGTTTAAAAGGCGAGGGGAATAAAAGCATCCACATCAAGTAACTTTTTGGGAAAACACAGTACAGACCAAATGATTTTCAATATTCAGTCAGCAAGTACTTATATGTTTAACCTCATAACAGATAAGTGTGTTAACAAATGTACAAAATGCTGCGATTTCTGAAAAAATTAAATAAAATAATCTTCATAGGTCATTTGTGCTTTAAGTTTTTCAATTATTTCTACAATAATGTGACTAAAATATTAATATGTTGATTTCTGCTTAAATTAAGCTCATTGAAAAAGAGTTCTGTCATACAACACAAGAAAATTTCTTTTGCTTGAAAAGTGATTGAAAATACACGCATTATGCTCTGACCAGATCTATCAATCGCCAAGTGTGCAAGTCTATCTGAACTGTGGGACTCTACCTTATTTAAATAAGTGCACTAAAAGTAGCAGTAACAAACACCTTAAAGACACAGAAAAATGTCGGATTACATTTCTCTTTTACATTCTCCTCTTTTTTGTAACAAAAAACTCTAGTTTAATATAGCTTCATACCCGCTACATGCCACTTGCGTCTCCACTCTAGCAGCAAGAACAGCCTGCTCCTTGGACTCCTTTAGCTGACTCACTTCTCTCTGGCATTGTTCTCGTACTTCTTCCACAGTGCGACGGAACTGATAAGCCAGTTTCAGCATTCGACCTGCCATCTACGTAATAGAGAAAAAAAACAGTAGTAAAGTAAAATCATTAGTGAAAAGATCAATTATAGCCATGAAAAAAATAAAAAACCTTCCAAGTAGAGAAATGATAATGAAATGATTTTGTTTCACGGCTTTTCCCATAGGAATCAAGGAATCAGAGATGGAGGACTACGCAATGCCTCAATGGTTTTAACAGGAATATCAAGGGTTTTTCCTTACCACCTTTCTGAGGACACTGAAATATAAATGATGACAGGGAGAATGACAATTAGTAATGTGGTGGAATGAAAGGTATGATAAATGGAATCACTCACAGAAAATCTGATGCAGCTTTGTTCATTATGGCAAGTCTATTTGGACCATCCAGGGTTAGAACTACAGTTATCAGTGGTGAACTACTCCAATAACATTAACCAATTCACCACTACACATCATGTCACGTTTCAATGAAAGCCACAATGATAATGATCTGTTCAAAACTAATGATGTGAAGAAAAATAATAGTGAATTTTTCCATTACTTGGACACACATAGGTCAATAACATCAAATTGGATTATAAAAGATTGGAAAAAATAAATAAATTTACTCATTTGTGAATTAAGTAATCATTTGTAATTTGATATTTTTATGTTCATAAACCATAAATATTATGAAAAGGAAACAACAAAAAACTTCAATACCAAACATTTAACTGAATATCTATAACATACAACTAATATGAGCCACAAAACAAAATTAATTACCTCATCCAGTTTTTTGAAATGTTCTCGAGAAGAACTGAATTCATTTGGATCACTAACAGACTGAGTTGGAGAATCTGCATTTCCAGTTGGAGATGATGTAACAATCATGCCTTCACCCAAGCGACTTTGCACATAGGTTGTTGCAGTCTGCCACGCTTCTTCAGATTTTGAATCAATGGCATTTGGATCTAAACAATTCAATAATATTATTAACAAAAAAAAAATTAATACGAGTTTCCATTTTTTTTTAATAACAAAATATTACAAAAGTTTATCAGTAAAATAAATCTGATAGTGACTGACACTCTAGATGCCATAGGGCCGCAATGAAGATTAGTCGACATGACAGGAGCAACAACTACCAAAACTAGCCCTCTGCAAATATTGTAAGAGGAATGTGTGGCTGATATCACTCTTTTAATTTTTGTTTTTTTATATTCTCCATAATTGTTTGAAGTGGCAAGAGAGTGGATGAAATTGCATAGGAACATAATCTTACTTGTATTTTTGAAGTGCTTAAGAATAATGTCCACAAATTTCTTTGTTCATGAACATAGAAGTTAGGGCTGAATTCACCGTGGTCACATGAGACATGATCTGAGAATGCAAAATTTTGAGGGAAACTTTTTATAGAATCCAAGTTTTGAAAAATAGAACACATTAAAAGCACAAAAAGTATATGAGTATTAATATTCTTCTCTAAAATCTATAATATCAAGTTACTTTATATTAATCAATAAAATAATTCAAAATTATTTATTTGAATTTAATATTATTGTCAAAATGAAATAAACCAATAGTTTTATTTTAAAAGAAAAAATAGCTTTTCAAAAATATTTTGGTGCTTTGATTTTGTAAACTAGAAAAAGCAAGTTTAATTATTTATTTAATTAGATAAAACACGTTTCACTTGCAAATTAAATTTAGAAAAAGTTTATTAAAGGTAGTACATCCGTTAGAGCGACTACATTAAATTTTCCTACAAAATGCTTCATCTAAGAACCAGGTCTCAATGTTTGTTTGTGTTTGTCTTAACTGTGTTTCTTTCTTATTAGGAACAGGACTCTGTCAACTGGGTTGTTGTGTGATTCAACTGCTATGCTCTATTTCTGTAGAAGATTCCTAAATAAATACATTATTCCTGATATTGTGCAAATGATGTGTTGGAAATAACTGATCTTGTCAAAGAAAACTGATTTGATGTGACATGGGTCATTCTTTGTATAACTGGCAAAAAAAAAAAAAAGTCAACCATCACGAACAAAAACTTTTTTTTCTAGTTAATTACATCAAAAAATGAGGTTTATGCCCATTGATTCCATATTTTTGTCATTTTTTACCATTGAGTGAATCTAAGACTGTTTTAACTTAAATCAAGCTTATATGAACAGCAAATGCAAAATGCTTAAAAAGTACTCTCATAAAGATAATTATAGTGTTTTATACGGAAAGTTTAGACTCCATTCTATTGTTTTCAACCATATTATTATTTTATTTTTGTCAAACGAAGACAATTTTTGAGTTCAAAAGCAGAACATGCAATTTTTTTTTCAAAATTAATTTTCCAAAATACAATATCACGGATTTTCACAATTGTTATTTGAAAAATATCCAAATGCATTGAATTTTCATTGGTAAAAATTTGATCTATTTTTTTTTCATTATTGACAGAGAGAGTCAATTACATCAAGGTATAATATTTAACAATTTATGTAGTTTTTCAGAATTCATGATTATTCGTCTTTTGAACTCTATTGATAAGTAAAATTCAGTTGACAGTAATTGTGTTTTCAAATTATTATTAAAGCTATATTAGAGTAGTAAGAAAAAAGTAGAAAATTATGAATTATGTTATAAAATAAAATCTACTTAATTTATTATGGTCATTAGTTTTCTCTTGCAATTTCATGGGAAACTTGAAACTAATATTTTTAGTCCTCCCGCTCACATGTTAATTATGTACCATACATTATTTGTGAATGTGCACCAACAAATGGTTATGCCACAACTGATAATATAGCACAGTGATTTTAAGGTCCTGAATTCCAAAATTTGGCACGTATTTTCTCCAGGGTAGGTACTAGTAGGTCTCCAAACTATTTTTTTGAAATTCAAATGAGATTTTTCTTTAAATATTTCTTTGGTGACAGCCAACCAACATAGAGTCTAAATGGGTTAGTTTTGAAATTTGGTGCACACAATCTTCAGAGTGAGACCAAATGGACAATGCAGCGATTATTTTCCTAATTTGATTCGATATTTTTTAAATTGACTGTTTAATAGTATTTTTTATTTTTTTTGGCCAGCACAGACTTTAAGACAGCGTTTGGCACATACATTCTCTATGATGGATCCAAGAACACTACCCAGCAATATTTTCAAAATTCGGTACAGAAGTTTTCTTACATACAACATACATTAATCGCGAAAGGAGAATAGTTGAACAACAAACAATACTTGCACTCTAGCAAAGAAGCCAGTACCAAAATGAATTTTATTGAAGAACTAAAATGAAAAATAGCAATATTAGAAACAGACATAATGTACTAAAACAAGTTTGCATTATCACAAAATTAATCCAACCTGCATCACTGTCTTCGCCATTGCTACCGTCTTTAGAAGTGGAATGCTTAGTCTTTTTTAAGCCACCTTCTCCATCAGATGTATCTTTCCTTTTCCGACGTTTGTAAGGTGTAAACAAACGAATTGGACCTGTCTGGAAAAAATATAAAATTATTTTTTTCCCCACTCATGTTAACATCACAAAGAAATATTTGAGACTTACTGCACTATCATCATCACAACACGCGGCACATGTACAACTTGTAGCATGAGGAGTCAAGATCCCTTCATCTATCAGTGTTTGAAGACTTCGTCCACCAAACCTGCATCAAGATAAACAAAATAACTATTTAGTAGGACTTCACACCAGAGTGTATGAAGTCGAGATTAAATTTACAGATAGATGTATAAAAATACAAGTTAAAGCAAAACGTTCCTGCTATAGAGCCATTTTTTCGGTCTCAGCACAAGGAAGAAATGATGTGACAAACACCACGCTACCATTCATATTGCATGAAAATCCAGCCCCCAATTTATAAGTGGTGGAGTAAGTTACAGTGCTTAGGCATTGAGAAAATTTCGCTCACAATTTCATCATGGTTCAATAACCTACCATCCAGTCAACAGTTCGGCAATCTTCCCATTGAACCCCACTGACTCCAATTAAGCAGAAAATAAAAAAATTCAGTTGAGGATACACACTGACTATGCTGTCTTAAATATTGCAATCTCTCAGCTAAAGCAAAAATTTGACCTTGTATAAATTCATTGTTAATGGTTTTGTCAACAACTGAGGATAAAAGACAATTGAAAATTTGTACATTGCGTTCAAAATAAATAGTACCCACTGATTAAGGTTATTGCCTGATGAATTCACAAAAGGGTAAATCGTTGGATAAGTCTGCTCTAGATGGTACACATAAATGTATGCTAGAAATGACAGTACACCATGTTTCCTGCAACCTAATTTTACTAATATATGAAAATAAGATTCCGTTTTTATGTTAAAAACACACTAAAAGAGTGGAAAGCTTTGTGCTTTTCAATGTGAAGCAGAATCATTCAACTTAAAATATAGGCCAAGTTTAAATCTGATACATAGTTATACAAATTATTCATCAGATGTTAAAAAAATATTAAAGAAATCTCATCTAGGGGTCACATCTTATAGCTACATAGTAAGTGTGCCATTTAACAAATCTACAAAATAATTTTGAAGTATAAGAAATTCTGCACACTTGATATTAAAAATGGAAGGAAATTCATACTGTCAACATGAGATTTCCTAAAACCACCCTTGTCCTCTATTACCACCTATTTACGCAAAAAAATTTACTTCATTAAAATATTTTGCATGGTTGACCTACAAATGAAACACACATTAATTTCTTTATTTCATGTTTTATATTTTTAATGATATTCCGAGGTTCTTTCATCTAACCAATAACACAAGGCAACATGATTTTAAGTGTTCTTCACAATTTTGTGCAAGCTGATTTCAAAAACAGCATTTACGTCTCCCTATCATAAAGAGATTTTTTCAATTTTGCTACTTTTGTATCGCTACAGGCCATTTCATTTTTTAGAAACTGATTAAAAAATGCTTGATCAAAATTGATATTGTTGATAAATAAATCAACAAATGACACTGCTATGGCTATATATCTCATGATGAGTTATACCCACTCAGAACATTGTGTTTGAGATTTTGTAAGAAGTTTGTACATTGCTCCAAGATTTTGTGTTGGATTGAAATACCAAGCGTTTGTCACCCTTAGTTAGTCTTCTTGGTGCATAAGGACATTACAAGTGTGTGTCAAGAGACCTGGTTCATTTTGTTGTATATATATGGCAGTCTTGTGGTAAAAACACGACAGTGTTAGATAACAAATTCTGTGAAAAAGGCATACAATGCATATTTTGGTATGCAGATCATATATCGGGACCAAAAACGGACCCCTCATCAAGTCTGTCATATGTGCCATTGCCAGAAGCAGAAATCAAAGGAGTGTTGGTTGATATCGAATGATTAACTCATTTCTTGCACTCTCAATCTGTTTCTATTTCCTCCGCAATCTTGGTGGTTACAGATGGGAGCAAGGTCAATTATCTTTTCATAGATAATTTTTAAAAATATTATCTACATACCAATGCTTTTTACACTGCATATAGTGTTACAGAAATAGCTGAAATGTGACAATTACACAAGTTTTAGTTTTATCATTGTAAAATATCCTGACATGGTTGATAGAGAAAAATAAATAATTTGGAAGGAGAAATGTTGCGGTGCAGGAGAGTGTAAGGTACAAAACTGACAGAGGTCTGGAGAAGGCATGGGAATCAATCCTGTGCTCTTTGAAGCACTGCGCAGGGAGCAAAGACATATTACCACCCCGTTAATTAGAATACTTGTAATGCATAATGAAATTTTGGACACTCTAGGATAAGAGGAAAATACTTTTTGCAAAAATTTAAGAAAACCACCCCAACCATCAATTGTATCACAATGCTAGGGTACTACTTGATAATATTTTGTACATTTGATATTCAAAATATGAGGAAGACCACACTCTACACGAGATTTTACTGAATACCCCTATTCCTCTTCTGCTTCCTCTAAAGCAGTACTTTGTTGCTTGATAGATAAAATTCAAACACAGTTCCCATATAAGAGTTGTTGTGTAAAAATAATAGAAAACAAACAATATTTCAGTTGAATTGATAGTTTTTAGAGCTTGTGAGATGAATAGTGACACTCTCAATGCCTTTCATAGTTCAGATACCATAAGGGAAAAAGGCACCCTAGCACCCGACACGGTGGAGAGGGAATGAGTTGACGTAATAGTACTGTAATTGAATACAGCTGGTATATTTATGTATTTCACAGTTTTGAGGACACTGTGATTAATAGTTACTTTTGTTCTTTTCAATACATGTACGGTCAAGTGCCCCCACGTGGGGTACATGAACGAATGAGTGGAGTGGGTTCGCAAGGATGATAGGTGGCTGCATTATTCTTAAATATACAACCAATTTTTACTCCCAGGCAACAGCAGGTTAATTTTGCAAGTTAAATTTTGTATTTGAGCATACGACAGATAAAGATACTGTGGCTGGATTCTTCTTCTAATCAGCATGTAACACCTTTTTGTTGAACAGTGTCAGAGACCACTTTAAATGATGTTTATTGATAGAGGGAGAACGTATCTCTCTCCTACAACAAATTTGAATAGAATTAACACAAAAGGTGGTCCCAGAGTAATAAATGGAAACAGGAAAATTCACATTTCATATTCTGAATGTCACTGAACACTTATGCACTCAAGAGAGTAAGAAAGCCATGTAATTCATCAATAACACATGCAAAGATACAATTTTTTGTTTCCTTGACTGCGTTATTAAAATAATAAGTAGTATTTTGTATAAGATAAGGCCTGATCTTGAAATTTAGAAAAAAAAAAGAAGTCATGATTCCTCATATAAATATGGTGTCAAAACTGAGTCAATCAAAAATAGAACAAAATGCCTTCAGGTAAAATGAGGATTAATAGTTTCAAATTGTGGAGGAAGATGAAATATTGAAAACCTAGTAAGCACAAAATAAATAAAACTTACCTAATGCTCCTTTTCCAATCCTTACTAGATGCTCGCCCACAAAAGGCTTCAAATTCACTAGGGGTATACCACGTATCTATATGCTTTATACATCTTCCTCGACCACCAGATCCAAAACGACACTTGTGAAGATCTGCACTTGTATTCTAAAAAATACAAACCAAGATTATAAAAAGTGAAGTAAAATTAGTGTTTTAAGGTAACTAATGACTGCCATCACAGAAAATCAGGAATCAACAAAGAATACAATTAAGTATTACATAATAAACTAAAAGTGATCGAATGATGAAAAGCAATACTCTACCTTACATCTAACTGGGAGTACTGGCAAACTTGCCGACTCTGTCCATGAACTAGAAAAAGATTCCCGCTGTCCAAGTGTTGCAGTAGAATTACCAATGCTATCGTCAGTTTGTGGATCACTCTGAATGACAATATGGGTTGCTTTGAGTTCCCCATTCTGAAAGAGGTAACGAAATATATAGAAAATAGAAATAAATTAATCTATTTCATTTGATTCTAAAATATTAATATAAAAATCCATAGTCTGCCAAGTACATTTGGCTTGGAATTAAATTTTTACATTTAATCTCCTTATATACATCAATCAGCAATAAAAATCAACTTGATTCAAAATGATGAAGGCTTGACCATTTCACAAAATTTTCATAATACACAAAACAAACCAATGTTTTCTTCTAATGGAAGATAACATTATTTACACAAAATATCTCGCTGTTGAGTAATAATAAAGGCAACCTATCCAACATACCTGGGTTCTTACCCAGGTCCGAAGTTCTGCGTCCTTATCTGTGCGTGTATCACATATAAAACTGTTGTCAACACATAATACAGGTTTAAACTGAGTAGTTCCAGGTAACTGTAAAACAATAAGTAAAACAACAGATTGAAAGAAGTGAAACAATGAACAGAAATGAAAAAATAACATAGAATTCAAATACCTAACGAAAAATTGTTTTAACAAAAATGACTCCATAGAAAATAAAAATATTAAAATTATGAAAGCATAATGAAGCTCAAAATAATGGAAAGTACAAGACAAGAAAAGTAACACATTTTAACACATGAAGAATGCATGAGAAACAATAACCCAAGTTAACAGGCATATTCACACAGAAATACTAAGCCTTCAATGCAACTGAAGAATATTTCAAATTAAATAACATAATTATTGCTTTCCTAATATAACCTATCTTTGTCCTAGGTGTGAAAGGGTGAGATCATTTTTTTTTTTTCATAGGAAAGGGCAAGGGTGGATGGTGAACGAACCTGCAATTGATCAGGCGTAATGACATTGAAAGTTGTTCCCGAACTTGCAACCCCAATAAGAGATCCCACCGGGAGAGTAACAGGAACGGAAGCAACAGGGACCGCAACAGAAGTAACTGTTTGATGCGCATCCGAAGTCAGAACACCATGTTCCTCGGATTCATTCGTCAGTGGTTCGGAAATGTCCGGCATTACGACGGTTTCCGATGTTCGATCCTCTTCCATTTCGGTAAAATGGCGCGAATTCACTTAGCGAGTCATAAAAAGACACTTCACGCCACTAGTAAGTAGGGAAAACACTAAAGCACTTATGATAATTTAGAATATATGTTTACAAATAACACATGCACAAAATAATTATTTACATCTAAAATGGCCTCGAATAGTTTTAAATTGGTCCTAAAGAGGGCTCTGTACAGAAAGCTACGCTAGCGCTTTCTACTTGTGGAAATCCTCGTTTGTTCCGGAGAATACAAATTTTGGGCGCACGTGTGGCGTAGTCCAACTGGATCCTCGTATAATAAGTATAGTATACAGATCTAAGAAATTTGTCTCGAAAAACAAGTACATATATTTTCAATTATGAAAATATATAGAAAATAATTGTGACGTTGAAGGAAAATTAAAAACCACAATTTGCATGGTTTGTTCTTCGTGTGTTCAAGGCAAAGTAAATTTATGACAAATATTTGGAATTTGTCAGAAATTTAATAAATAAAAATATATGCAAATTTGAGGAATTATTTTGTTATTTTCATGAGAAAAACACGCGTTACAATAACATCTCACGAAAATACATGATTGGACAAGCTCGGTCGTCTTGATTTTTACCCATTAAAAACTAACATTTTACACGTATTATTATATTTTCAAGGTAAAGCATTTTTCTTATCTTCCACACTAACGACTCAAGTTCTAGATTTTTTGTGATTTTAAAGTTTTATTCAACTTGATGTTCTAAGTATTGCCCTCAGTATCGTTTAAAGTCGTGTAAACAAGCTATTACTGTAGTGCGTGTGCGTAATGCAATAAGTCAACAATAGTGAAGCAATGATATATACGAATTTTTTTTTGTGGCGCTTTACGGCTCATGTCTGTTTGTTACTTAATCACGATTAAACCACAGAACTGATCGTGCTAATCTTTGGCAGGGATAAAAGTATTATGAACTCATAGCATACATTTTTTTCCCGAGTAAAAAGATCAGTCTAAGAAAACTCCCGAGCAATGCCGGGTAATCAGCTAGTTAAGTTATGAATATTCTGTAGTAATTCAGAATCTGCAATACAAAATTATACAATGTGTATTATTCATGAGACTATCGCCATAATTTTTGCATTTTAAAATCTTTGGATTTACGTCTATTTTCCTATATCTTCAACGATGCTGAACGTAAGGTAGAAGGAAAAATGTTGTTGTACATATCTTCTGCTTTCTTGTGACCTGTACTAAATATTAGTTTTTTTGTGGGGTTTTACGACTCATGTCGACATCAAAGGTCATTGGAGCCCTTAAAACTTGTACAGGTAGGGAAAATGCAGTTACGCACTAGGGAGAACCAACATGACTCTCCCCGCGTGTGGGACTCGCCGAAAGACTCAACCATACCCACTAAAAACTCTCCTGATTTACAACATACCAAATCATATCTCAAAACCAAATATCAAAACATTGACAAACAAATGAGGGGGGGACAAAAAATGAGAGGGATAAAAAAAATGAGGAATATGAAAGATACCCTAGCCCTAATGGCGTCGGGATAGAAAAGAACAAGAGGTGACCAAGGAAGGTCAGGTGAGAAAGGAAGGAGACTCGCACAAGTAAGTGGAAGTATACGAACTTTAATTATATTTATTAACGAAGAAAGAATTTAATAATATATATTAACTAAGAACATAAAGGAACAATAATAAACAAAACTATTCTCAAGTAATGAAAGAACTTTAAATCTATTTCTACGCGGACATCTATTTATAAAGACACTTGCAAAGAATAGCAAGTGAGAAAGTGTTCAAAAATATTGCCAACAATACTTTGTGTAAGTACACATTGACTCGCGAACAATAATTTCTCACAATCAAAGTTTTTTTTATATACATTTCGTTTGAAATTATTATTTTTCTCTTTTCAGTATAATTATACTTTTGTTCTTTTGAATTTCTATTTTATGCTCTCTTTAAAAAAAATTTACGACTCTTTAGTTTGTGTGATAAAATATTGAATGACTTCATTTAAGTATACATAAAACAATGTATTTAAAAAAATATTGTTTTATGATAATTTTATTCTAGGTGTGTACCACTGATATTTACAAACTAGAGATGTATGGTGTGTACTCGCCACAACGCTCCCGTGAATTTTCTGATGGACACCGATCTGTAGTAATACGTTCCATTATTCCTAAGAGGAACATAGGGAATCGACACTTGCCTTCTAACGAACTCTGTTGCTTGCTTCAACTTTCATCAGATAGTTCAACCGGTTATTTCTTGATTTTCTCTGAATATTTGAAGATCTCGAGGTTTACAGGTTATTAGCCCATAGCCCTCGAAGTCTGCTAGTAGGGCTGCTACTTGAGGATGCAGACCGCCTAGGCTTCTTAGGCCTGAGAGTAGACATTTCCTCCTTCCCAGGCAGGTGCTAGGGTTATCCCGCCCATACTCGGACGCCAGAGCCTCGTTAGTGCCAACAGGATGACATTTGGAGAGGAGAGGTTATATTAGTTCTCTAGGTGCGTCACATCACTTCCACATGGGCCCCACATCGATCTGTGGGTTGCCACAAACAAAATTGTCTGAGGAAAACCTTTAACAGAAAAAATGGGTATTTTCGATATTTGCGCTGTCTTTTTGAAAAGTCCGCAAAAGTCACAAAAACTGTAATTATTTAAAAACTAGAAAAGACATCCTAAAATCTGTTTTATTGAATTATTTTTAACAACAGCGGATGATTAACAATATAAAGCGAGATAATAATTGATTAACCACATAATGCGAGAAAATAATTGCATTGCCGTTGTGTCATTTGGTCCATCCCCTCTATGATTTACGCCCCCCCCCCCCTCCAGCTTGTTGTCTGTGTGTGCTGCTTGGTTTTTTTTTTGTTCAAATCGAAGGAAGTGTTCAGACATTACAAAAATGTTGAATAGTTTTACAGATGTACGAAAAATAGTAGTCACATGCCAACATGTCAAAGTGTATGTGATGAAACTTTGTAACAGAATGATGGAATAAACATACTCAAAGACAGACGACATCAAAAATTGTACACCAAGGTGAAGAAGATGGACAGTAATAACAAATACCTGACAGACATGACCTGCTTTCATTGTCATATTATAAAAGGGCATTAATAATTTGATATAAGAAATCATTTTGTATTACTATTTTGATGTTAAAATGAAGTTGAAAATTTTAAAATACAGTAATATCCCTCCTTAAATCATTCAGGTAGATTCTTTATGGGAGATAGGTATCCGAAAATCCACTCCAAAGGAGGTGAAATGTGAGTTGGGAGATTGCGTCTATCATAAATTTGGAATACTTCGAGCAATTTCAACCAAAGTTGGTACAAAGATGACTCACTACCTGACAACAAGCACAGTGGGTGTAAGACATCCCTTGCACCCCTAGTGTGAGAAGGGAACTAAATGTAAAAATTATCGAAAACTGATTTAAATATAGTAGGTGAATTGAAAAAATAAGTAAAAAGTATCGATTTGCATGGAATCCACAGTTCTCAGGGTTGCTGAGGTGTATAAGTATGCAAACAATGCCGTCAAAACCACATGGGGTACAGTACCCGTGGAGCTAGGGGTGGGAAGGACAACACGATATATTACAAAAATAATGTGAAATGATCAATATTGGGGGTTAATCCATAGTTTTCGGGTTTTCAGAGATGGATAACCGTACATGTCTATTATGCTGCAGTATCCACTTTATAGCGCCAAGCCGGGACCTTCATAATAATTAGATGCACAAGGAGAAAATTTGTCATTCTTGCCATTTCCAAGAAACAGTGGACACTACATCATGAGTCCTAAGCTGGAGTATCCACATGTGTATCTCTTGAACCTATAGAGATATAATTGCGTACTAATTGGTTGCTAATTTTTTTTCTGGTAAGTTAAGTAGAACTAAATTTGTCGCTCTTTCCGTCTCCGAGGAACATTGGGTATTCCAGATTGAACTATTAAGAGAAATATTTTTTGTGTTCTAATGTCGATGAAGAGGCCTGACCTTGTCCCAAATATTTTATGTCAAACTAGCTGAGTACTCTCAGCTTTGCTCGCGTGAATTCTATAATGTCTCCAATTTTATTTTTTCTCCTTATTGGTATCCACTGACAGTGTTATCCATTAATGTTGGTGGTATATTGGTGTGTACCTGTAATCCCTTTATTTCACTCATGTAATTCAAAAAAGTTTTTTGATAACACTAATTTCCCCTTTGTGAGTAAATTTTTGTAAAATCCTTTCTTACCGGACATTTTTGATAATTTTTTGTATCATGCTCTTCCCAACTCCCGCCTCAAGGGTTGTCGTGAACCTCATGCAGTCAGAAGGGAACATAATGTCATTGGAAATACGATTATTCATCTCAGAATATACAATCATCACGGACTCCACCCTAATATCTGTCTTATTACGTTACTTTTACATCTCGCCCTTTCAGACCCCAATTCTAAGAATACAGTGCTCCTATGTGATCTCATCTTGAACATAACGATATTGGTAGTTGAAAAATCGCATCAATCCTAAATTTACGTATCCGATATAATTTTTAAAAATATATTTCAATATTAGTTTTAAATTATTTTTATCTATAAACCTATTTCCACCTCCCTTCCAAGGTGTGCTTGTGGTACGTTTTTTCATTAGGGCAGAGTTCAGACTTATACGATATCGAGATATAACTATCAAATCAGCGACGAAATTATGGACTCGTCACTGGTGTGTCATGATATTTTTTTCATGGTGTTCCCTTCCCTTGGGGTGCTGGAGTTTATATGGGCTGAATGTGAACTTTCACGTCTTCAAGAATGTCACTACCAATTTCGGCGGTCCCGAAAACTACGACCTCGACACGAATACCGGTCACTTTCGATGATTTTTCCATTTCACTCCTCACCCCGAACACGGAGGATGTTTATTCCTTATAGGGGGTGATCGTGTACTTCCCTTGCAATGAGGGCGTCTCTTCACTTCAGCGGTTCCAAAAATGATTTATTCAACACCAATATCGATCGTTTTTTATTATGCTTACCCGTCCTTCATTCCCCCACCTTCCCCGGGAATGCTAGGGGTATATTATTGGCAATGTGGACTGATTGTGAACTTACAAAGCACCAGTGACGCTCTTATTAATCTCAACGGCACCGAAAAATATGATTTCAAATTTAATATAACATTTTTCCATTATTTTTACATGTTATCGCCTTCTCACCCCCTCCATACGGATGCAAGGGATGGCTTGCCCCCACAGTGCTTGTCATATAGTCAGTCATCTGTGTATCAAGTTTTGTTGAAATTACTCCAGGCACTCTAGAGTTATGGTGGGATACATACATAAAATATTTGAACACCCACTTCACTCCGCTAGGGGCGGATTTTCGTTAAATCCTTTCTTAGCGGATGTATAACCCTAAAAGGAACCTATCTGCCAAATTTCAAGTTTGTAGCTTTGTAGATTATGAGAATTCGTGGTTAGTCAGTCAGTGGTATTTAGCTTTCATATACATAGAAAATTGTTTTTTTCTAAATTTTACAAATGTTCCTTTTTATTTCCACACGTTATTTCGAAAATACAAAAATTGTACAAATTCTCATGCAGACATTTAAGAAAGGTTGTAAATTACCCTTCGGAATTTGGCACTATTTTAAAGAATAGAAACATTTGTTTTGAGTAAGATTTCTCAATATTATTCTCAGAAAAATATTTTAAATTTATTCTTTATTTTTATACCCAGTTGGTTTCATATGCCTTGACCTATTAGATAATACTGAGGGCAATAAATCTCTCTAATTTAGAACATCAAGTGTGAGAAATTTCATCAAGAAGTAACAAATCTCAGGTTCAAGCAGTGGTAGCGGTTTCTTACCCTCCATATGGATTAACTTGTACATAAACTGCATCATTTCAACGAACCCGAAAACTTTGAATTCGACACTAATAGTACTCTTTTTCGATAATTTACGCGAATCAAACATTCCTCACGCCTCCCCTTGGGACACGAGGTGTGAGGGCAAATTTGGGACTACACAACATTTTAGACAATATTTTTCCCAGCGATACGTATTGGTACTGAGAAGAAATATTCGTTTAGTAATTTTACTCTTATTTTGAAAGAAAAGTATGCAAAATTGTACAAGGGAGTACTAAAAATCTGCATTATGAGGTGGAAAAAAATGGAGTATTTTAAAATATCATGGAACAGTACTCTTACATTGAAGATCCGGTGAGCATATTATCAACCGAGTCATCATAAAACTGTACGTCTGTACAACTTTTACGTACATGTAGATTGTAATTACAGCAATTAATTTTTAACCAGGTAATTTAAAATGTAAGTGGAATAGACGCTAAAATAGCTCTCGTAAGAAAAGCTGAGAAATATAATAAATATCACCACTGAAACTACATCAAAATTAAATGGATTTGGCAGATTACCGATTGCTAATCGGTAGCAAAAAATAAATAAATTGCCGTACAGTGATCAATATCTTACAGTTCGCATTATTTACTAGCTCAGTACCCGCAGCTTTGCTCGCATGAATTCTGTAATATGTCTCCAATTTTTAATTATTTTTTTTCGTATCCTCATTGGTATCTACTGAGAATGTTATTTATTAATGTTGGAGGTTTTATAGTATGGGTGTGAACCCTCAATCCCTTATGTTCACTTTTGTAATTATAAAATGATTTAATAAAACACTTATTTCGCCCTTAGGGGTGAATTTTTGTAAAATCCTTTCGTAGCGGACATATGATAATTGTTTGTGTCACGCTCTGCCCCATCTCCACCTGTAGTGGCGTCGTGAACTTCATGTGGTCTGAAGGGTACATAACGTAATTGGCAATATGATTATTCATCTCAGAATAAACAATAATCATGGACTCGACTTTAATATACTCGTTGGTCTTTTTACTTTATTTTTAGTATCACCCTTTCAGCCCCCAACTAAAAGAATACAGTGCTCTTATGTGATATCATCTTGAACATAACGGCATTGGTAGTTGAAACAATCTCGTCAGACCTAAAACAATGTATCCGATGAATTTTATTTTATTTTTTTGATATTTCAATATTCGTTTTCAATTACTTTTATCCATAAACTCATTTCCACCCAAGTGGTGTGTTTATTTGAGGAGCGCACGATATCGGGATTTCCCTATCTGCGACTCCGAAAATTATGGACTCGCAGTGGTCTATTTTTCTTCTTCTTGTAATTCCCTTCCCTAGGGGTGCTGGAGTTTATACGGGCTGATTGTGAACTTCGACGTATTTGAGAATGTCGCCACTAATTTCAGCGACCCCAGAAACTTAGATTTCAACTCTAATATCGGTCACACGATTATTTTTACACTTCACTCCTTATCACCCCCGACACAAAGGGTGTTTATTCCTTACAGGGAGAGTGATCATGTACCTATCTGGCAATGAGGGTGTCACTTCACCTCAGAGGTCCCAAAAAGGATTCTTCAACACCAATACCGGTCGTTTTATATTATGTCTACTTGTCCTTCATTCCCACTCCTACTCTAGGGATGCTAGGGGTATATTATCTGCAATGTGGACTGATTGGTAACTTAGAAAGCATCTCGGACGCCCTTATCTACCCCAACGCCACCGAAAACTATGGCTTCGAATGTAATATTGGATTTTTTCATTATTTTTACGTGTCATTCCATTCTCATCTCCTCACCCATTATCGTAAAATCGTTTCTTAGCGGACATGACATCTACTCCCTATATATATAATATTTAATTAACTATTCATAATATAATATTTCTCTAATATTTAATAATTTAGGAGAACGCGACAAAATAGTGCAAAATAAAGATATAAAAAAAATACATATATATTTTTGTTAAAAATATAAAAGTTAATCGGCTTACCTCATGCTTAGCTTTTGAGTTTGCTTGTGATGACTATGACGTCATCCACCATTTACTTCTCAAGAATAGCACCTGTTATACCAACGGAGTATTTCAGCTTATTTATGTTGTGTTGGTACGGTGGCAGAATTCAAATTACACGCAAATCTCTGCCAGATACGTAACATATGCCGACATGAAAGCGTAATAATTAATGTTTCTTTTTTTTTACAATTTTATTGCAAAAATAAGCTATTACACTCAAAAGTGGTGGGTGAGCAAAGTCGAGGAGGTAAAAATTAATCGATAAAAATAGTTTCATTATTCCATTATTATATTAACAGTAGTTACAATTCGCCAAAATGTAGAAAATTTAGAAAATATTTTCATTAATTAACTGTTAAAAACTGAGGGCGAGCAAACTCTAAAATTGCCTGAGCAAAATCAGACCTTTCATTTAAGCCCAAGATCTTTTGAATCTGTTGAGAATAAAAAATCCGGAGAGTCCGGAGGGAAGATCCGATGACAGGAGGTTCCGCTTAAATGTAACCGAATTCTTATATTATTGAAGCCCGTCATTCTTGGCGTTCAGTTTCTTTCTCGTGGACAGAATTCTTTACAATATTTAGGTAGTAATTCTACAGATTAATAAACCGTAATACTGTGAATTCATATTTAAACAAAAAACATTGGAGTTGTGACATTAGAAGTTTAATCGTACAAGATTGTTTCAATAAAACATCTTATTAATTGTGAAGGACAGTATCAGAACAAACTCAGTATTAAATACTCAACAATTACTAAACTAAAGAAATAGTCTTGAAACTGCAGTTCAATCAGAAACATAAAATAAGAACAAAGTAGTAGTCAAGAATTTTGCCTTATAAAACGAAGTCCAACCTCCTATCATTTTTCTAGCAAAATTACTGACTGTGATTTCAATATTTACATATATGTCTCTATACACTTATAACAGAGCGAGTCTATTCTCCTCGTAGCAAAAGAAAGCTAATGAGGGAGGAGCCTAAAGACCACGTGAAAGTTGAGAAGCCAATGTCAGCATCGCGAGAAATTTCCGAATCTTTCTTACGTGGGTGTTCTATTCGTGTTAGCAGAATCTTATGTTTGGACGCTGCCGCACACATTATTCCCTTCGTACACAATCGGGGAAAGAGGGTGAACGTTGAAATAACATACGCTACACGTGTCAGTTTTCCATCGAGGATTAAAAGGAAAGGTGTACTCTTTTGGGCGTTGTTCGTTCTTTTAAAAATTGTTAATAATAAGGTAGTATTGAATTCTGTCCTGAATTATAATTTAAAATTAAGTTAATTTAAATTCACGAGTTGAATTAATGAATAAATACTGGGTGAACATTACAAATTTACCATAAAATATTGTAGATTTTTATGTGGGATGAAGTTTCATAAACTAAAGTCCTTTCTCCATAGATAGTGGAACAGGATTTTGACACAATAAAGTGTGTGAATCATCGCGTAAGATCTCAGAGTTAGGTCTAACATTGCTTTTTTATGCCAAAGCAAAACTACTTCGCCATATTTCTGAATACATCTCTCTGAGATTTGTTTCAACATTTTCATTAAATGTTTGTAAGTAAAGCAGCTCAAATAGCTCTTTTCCACAAGTTAAACGTAACGTGAAGATTAAAATAAAAGGAAAAGTAATCTGTACCTTATTTTTGACGCATGATATTCTTGAGATAAGCTTTTCCATGGGTTAAAGCAGCCTAATATGTGTGGGTGTTGCAGTGTGCAGTCTGAAATGGGTGGAGCTACGCTAGGCCACCCGCCTCAGAAGACATAACACCGAGCTTTCGCTGCATTGGTTACATCTCATTACCTTTCTTTGGCTACGGAGACAATAGTTAGTCTCTCTTCCACCATTCTCGATCTCGTCCAAGGTTTTATTATTCTCAAGGTTGAGAAGCTCCGCTCAGCACCAGCCGTAGAAATTGGAAGTGTCAGCAAAATTTGTAGGAGTGTCTTGAATAATGGGTATGCTTTGATATCACAACTGCCAAAGGCTTCAATAGAACCTTTGGAAATTTTTATAGTCACTCATATTTCTAATTGAATATATTTCATTGATAACTTTCAAAGGCATCAAATCAGGAATTTGCAATATCAATGGAGAATACTTTCTACATAAGGGTTTCAAAATTTCTTTAAGCATTTTCGTATCCGATATAAGTCAAGTTTTGTTGGAATCAAAATGTTCATTTTGTAACACTCCGTGGAATCTTCAGAAAATCTATCTCTTAGATATGATATGATCAAGTATTGGAATGTATACAGACTTTCTCCAGTATGATATACATTCCCTGTCATTCATAAAACCAGGTGAAGTTGAGTAATTTGCTCGATTTATTTGTTTGTTCGTTTTTCTAGTTATTTGGACACATATTTCCATATTTTCTATAGTTTTCTCGGAAAGTTCAAAAATTAAAGAGAAAAATATATTGGAGTCTTCACGCTTTCCACTAAGAATTTTGAAAGTATTTTTCAGTTTCTCTTTTGCATGAGAAATATCAATATTTTCTTCATGCAAATACTTGCTAAGTACTGCTGTTAATGACAAATATCACTCAAGCTGTACAATGTAATCATAAATTCACAATTAGAAATACTATGAAATAAGCCACTTGCTTTAGTTGCAGTTGAACTATCTCCTCACTCTTACCCTGTTCTCAGTGCCTCTTGTATTTGAGATGCTCCTGAAATTCCAGAACTGTTTCGTGGCGTTCGACCCAACGGGTTTCACAATCACCCCTGATCTTGTGTCCCAGAACTCTTCTCAAGACGTGACTTCCTTTTGCTGAAACATTAAAAAAGCAACTACTACTTTTATATTTCCGAGTGCATTCCGAACACATTGATTTTTATTTCATTTCGAAAGGGATAGGTTCAATGAGTGATTTTTGCAGATGTAGAGAGAACAATTACTGGCTTCTTTCTGTATTTCCAATGCAGCATCTCTCACGATATAAATATTCACACTGCATCCGTCACAACCAATTCCTATACAATTAAGATTCAATTAACGATTTTTCATGAAATTTATAATTGTTCTACCTAGAACTTTTCCAAAAACCAAAGGTTCGAATGTAACATAATTGAAGTTAGCGTCATGAACATCAATAAATCCAACAAAATCCTCTCGCATGTGATTATTATGAACTTAAGAGCCAGGGGAGGATACAGACTAACATTTTAGGGGGTTCATAACAAGAGAATATAGTTTTGGGCATAGTATGTTCCCGAAAACATCGCAATCTCAGAAGAAATTTGAAAATTCTAAAGCAAATTTAGGTCATCTAAGTGGAAATTAATGTACGGTTCTGTACAAATCTATCCTTCCGAGATTATTTTAAAATTTTTGTGCCACAGGGGAAAGTGATAGAAAGACAAGAATAAAATCAGGGGCGCATCCACAGGAGTTTTTAAATTTATACTTGAGGGGGGTTTAAGAATTATTCTGTTAAACGAAAAAACAAATAACTGGACCAAATAGAAACTTCATAGAGCATAATTTTATGATCAAAATTGATTTATAGACATATATGAAGGTTATGCAAATTATCCTATTTCGAGAAAACTACCTCTGAAATGTTTTGACGAACCCAGGTTTCAGTCACGAATTCTCCGCTCTACAAGGGTCTCTGTAAATCTCACAACGTAAACACAAATATCAGTTTTCAATCATCTCCCATTCCAGAGACGACCTTCTGAACCTTCCTCTCAGGGGTCAACACTTCATATGGACGGGCTTGTATAACTATTACGCATTGAGGCGATATCAATAATATTCCTCATTCACCCAAATGCATTAAAACATTTGTAGTACTCTCGGGCGGGATTCCTAGGACGCTCATGAACATTCATAGGGTCGATTTTCTATTAGAAAAGGGTTTTCATAATGCTTGTTTCCATGCTGCTCTATTACTAAACGGTTTACCGTCTAATCAAGGTTAAATATGAGTACTTAGTTCAATTATTAGTAGTTCTTGTGGCATTAGCATGAATTCGTGTACTCATACGAAAATTCGTGAGCAAAATATCTATGAAGATACGTAATTAAATGGTACCTAATCTGCTCTCTTCATGAATAATGTCTCTGATCGTATTTAAAAATATTAAAAAATTACACGATTTAACTGCCGTTTGAACAGAAAAATAAGCTGCAATCTATGGGTCATACCAAATTTCAACGTCTAGTGACTGATACGTCATCAAAACGCCTGAAAGTGATAGTCTTTATGAGAATTGAAAATAACCCTAGGCAGCTATTGACTTCAGGGCGCCGTTGCTGGGCCATAGGTGAATAGGGATATCTTTCCACGCCTGTGGAGAGAGAAAGATTCAGTAAAGCGATCACGTTCGCAGAAAGATGGTAGTGGCGATCATACAGACAACTGGGCTGCTTCAATTCACTGAGTGCAGAATGTTAATTCTTTTCGTGAAGGAAATCTGTGTAGTAAACTTCCTAAAAATACAATTAACCATGAAACTGGTATTAAACGTTTATTTTAGAGAAACTAATACAATTAATACTGCTGATGTGGATGGTCAAAGGAGTGAAGAAAAGAATAATCATTCTTGGAAGCGTCTGGTTGTCAAACAAATACCGGACTATTGGTGAGTTCTAATTTAATTTAATCAACCTCCTGGTTTGTAGGTCGGAGTATTTTACTAGAGTCTCTAGTCTAGAGACTAATAGTGATCGTTGTACAGTAATTTTCTAGTTTTATTAAAACAACTTGTACAAAATTTCCATACAAAAAAATTAAATTAGTAGATCAATTAGTTGAAGTACTGATGATAGTGAAAGATATTTTTTCGATTCTGATCTCGATTCCAAATTCGTTTCCGACTCCTGAAAATTCAATGATTTCAGAATAATGGTCAATAGCAAATTGTCAAATGTGGCGAGTGAATAAACTTATGGTCTCAGCTTGATTACGAATTGGTAGAAGGAAATCTAAGGAACAAACGAGTAAAAATTCAGGTCTAGCATTGGTATTATGGCAAATAATTCGAAACAAGCAACACTTCATCGATTAAGAACTTTAATAAATGTCATCGAGTGCGGTGTCTTCCTCAATGAGATCGGAAGGAGATGGTCATGGCTTGCGGTGTGCTGAGCGGGTGGTCGCCTGCTTCTAACTCTGATGAATGGGAGAATTCCGAAGGATATTCTGGCGATAATCACGAATGGCGTACTGGTCTGACATCACTTCATGTGGCTACTGATGGTCTTCCTTGGATGTATTATAATTAAGGTAATTACTGACTGGTTGCATACAGTATTTCGTTTATAATTCGCTGCGAGAAGAACCAGTGAATTGAACTCTTATGTCTCGGTTATTGTTTAAAGACACTTGTGGTTCAAGAACATTAATGGACAAGGACATGAAAGATAAACATTAATTGTTTAAAAAAATCATACTCTCAATTGCCAAGCGTAATTGATTGTTGACTGGAACAATTGTCTAACCAGTATCATAATTGTTTGAAGAGAGTATTCTTTCATTATGCATGGTCATTGTGATGTTGGGGGAACATTGAAAGGGTATATGTTGGGGAAAGTACTTGCGTGTNTTGAATAATTTGGATGAATAAATAATTAAGAACAATTTTACACAGTGTTGTGTTTCCTTCTCGAAGGACAAGGTATATTTTACGATCTATTAGATGGATCAAACCCCTGCTCCTTTGGTTTTCTTTTAAATATTGTTTTAGTATAGAACAACAATCTATGCGTAATATTCATGCGAGGAAATTTCTTTTCAAATGTGTTTGGTTCCTTTGTTGTGATTGATAATCACAATCATCGAAATATACAAACTAGAGAACTATGGTCACTAACATACAGTAACTAGATATCTATTGTCAGAATACATTACACAATCTACAATATGATAAGAAAGATGTGATTTACTGAAAAATTGATCGTAGAATTTTTTTTCTTATAAGTTGTTATTTTTCTAGAAAGAGCGTTCTTATACCAAGGAAGTACTTTTCATTCCTTGATATATTTAAATTCTCTTTTCTGTTCCACATCGACTGGCCTTTTACGATCGCGTGTTATGATAAGACTTTGCATCTTCAGGTTTTTAACCATTGTTTTGATTTATATCCTATCGAACCCATCAATGAAGCCACGTTCACGTTCCTTAAGCCCCCTTTCCCATAAATAAACCCTGAACAAAATTACTGGTAAAAGATGGCGTGAAAGCTGCGGTTTTTGTAACAAGTGCATGATACGACAGGGACTGTGAAAACGCGGCTTATATTTTCTCTTTATACACAATGTCGAGTTACGGTGGCACACGTTCGTGAATAAGATTTTATACTTCCATCCTCGCGTTCGCGTTCTATCCAGTGGTTGTTCACTCTCCCGCCAGGGGCTGGTGATATTCAACAATGTAATACGAATGTTATTTACTTATTATTAGTGGGAAGTCTCCGCAAATTAATAAAATTGATATGGTAGATTTTTTATCTCTACCCATCATAGCAGCAATCTGCTAATGTGAACCCTCGTTTGATAACAAATGCTGCAGCATAACATCGCAAAGCGTTGCCCAGCAGCGATCCGCTTGACCCTCCCCCACTTGTATCCGCGCCAGCATAGTTGTGAAGTATGGGAAACATCAGTGGTTTCATACAAAATAATACTATAACACATGGATTCAGATATCCTGCGTTTTATTTCTGTCAAAATTTATTCATATATATTAATAAGTTCGTTGACAGTAGTTTTACTTGTATAAGTAGTATTTGATTTTGCAGATTGTAAGTGGTACTCCAACCGATTGTAACCACTGTCAACTCGAAATCCTAATAATGAAAATTTCCGTCATTTTCATGTAATAATATAGTCTTTACAATGGGAATAAGGCGAGATCTGTTCTCCACCACCTGGGCTCTTCTTGTTTCACCGAAACGATTTATTACTACGAGTTCAGGTTTTTCATACATGGAAATAAATGTACTTCCGTCTATTTCTGCATTTTTGTGCTAGTCTTAGGATACATGATTTTTTAAATGTCCGTTTTTTTTTCAGATAGTTTAGCGTACTTCTGCAGAGGTTCGCGTACTAACTTTTTGTGAGGTACTGTTTTTCGGCCACCTCCCAAAGTTTGAGAACAAAATATGGCACAGTACTGACAACAAAGGATTTGTTTTTTTCTCAGAGAAAACTCGCCAAGGATACGTATAAAAGTAACTAGTGTTTACTCGTCTTTGTTCCTTACGTCCTTTCTTTACGTGCACAGATATGGGGAAATGCAATTTTTCGGTGGTATCCAATGTTTGGCCAGGAATTCGTACTTAATATAATCATTAATACTAAGCATTCTTCCCATATATGTGCCTATGTCAAGAGATAGCAATGAACGTTCAATAAGTCTGGCTTCACTAACCTGAGCAGGTGAAGTGGCAGGGTATCCTGCCGGAAGCACTTGGGATTTCGTCGGCTGTGAAGAATCCATCTTTCTTCGTTTGATAACAAAACTATTCGTATTAGGTAGTTTTGTAACACGAACAAGTTTTAAATGTTCTTGCAACAGATACTTTACACGAAAAGAAGACCACGCACCTCTACAGACGTCTTGAGCAATGCTAACTGTACGTTCTGACTGAGCGAAACACAGCGCACATGACATAAGTTCACAAGGGAGTCTACAACAATTTTGCCAACACACGAACCAAGTTATCAGAAGAAAGCGCTTGACAAGTTTAATATATTTCAGTAGATAATATGAAAATCATTAAATATCTATAAAATGTATAAGTATGTGAATATCATTTCTGCGCTATTTATTTATTTTTTAAATGCGTTACAGTGTTTAAATTTCAATGCGTTTTCATCACAAGGTATTAATAAAATCTCGTAACCAACTTATTCTAATATTTATTTCCCTACCAGAATGTGTTTTAAATTTCTCTTTTAAATACTTTGTAGTTTATTTAAAGGGATTCTGGTTTTGATTTCCTGGTATCGTACGAAACATAACAATGCAACACTAATACCAAGACTATTTGCAAAACCATACCTGTAAGATTTTTGCAAAAATCAAGACTCTTGGAAAAATCTTCCCTTAAGGTGAAAATACAAAAAAAAAAATACAACAATTTTGATCTAATATTTATAGATATTTCTTCTTTAAGTTGCTGTGTAATTCGTTTAAAAAATGGAAGTTTTTTATCTAACACATTGTGATATCGGAAACGTGCATATCACATGAAAATATATTTGCTTGTTTAAAGCAAATTTGCTTCAACAATTTTCCTTGCAATAAGTAAAAATCCTTCATGACCTTACACTGTTTAAGCACTTCAGCAACAAATTTTAACGTAAAAATGATATAATCGTGCACGTTTCTCATGAAAAGCGCAAGACATAATGACAGTCCATCATCCGAACGCATCCGAGGGTCACGAGAAAGATCACCAACGGGGTCCCATTCACACGTGCAAGCGATGCTTCGAGGCGAGCGGAAGCTGATGTCCATAACCCCAGCCCCCACCTAACGCGAATCAAAAAAAGCATTATACAGGTATTTTGTACAAGACTCGTTAATTACTTATTAACTATCGAAAGGGGGGAGGCTGGGAAAATATTTCGCCAGTCCCCCCACACACACACACACACACGAATTCAAAAATTGAACACTGCTATTCTTTAAATTTTGTACAACAAATGATAATGGTTTTTTTTGTGTGGGGCTTTACGACTCGTCGACATCTACGTCATTAGAGTCCTAAAAACTTGTACAGGTAAGGAAAAAGCGGTTACGCACTAGGGAGAGCCAACATGTCTCTCCCCGCGTGTGGGACTCGCCGAATGAGTCGACCATACCCACTAAAAAGCCTCCTGAATTACAACTCAAATATCAACATATCTCAAAACATCACATATCTCATTATAAAAAAAGAAGAAGAAAGAGGAAAATGAAAGATACCCTAGCGTCGGGATCGAAAAGAACAAGAGGTGACCAAGAAAGGTCAGGAAAGAGAAAGGAAGGAGCACGGCACAAGTAAGTGGAAGTAATGCCAGACTCAGCTCGGGGCCCCGTGTTTGCCAAACACGTACTTACTAGATGTAAGTCCCCTGGGGGGTTGCGTTTCTTTTGATCTCTTTTCTAATACGTGTCACTTTTTATTATTTTTATTATTATTATGCAGTTGGAACTATCGCGCTTCAGAGTTTACTACAGCTAATATTACTGTATAATAAAACCGTTCAATTTTTAAAACCGTGTGCGGGGAGGAGCAAATTGGTGATATTTTCCTCAATATTTTTATTAAAAATAGGTTAACAACATTTTCGATTGTTGTACAAAATTGTACGAAATTCAAAGACTCAGTTAGCTAGCACTATTTAACTTTAGAATCCGTGTCGGGGTAGAGAGGGATTGGCGAAGTTTCCGTTATTTTTTGTTATAAACAATATGTTAACTACATTTTTATTTGTTGTACAAAATTTAAAGAATACGATAGCAGTGTTCAATTTTTGAATTCGTTTTTTCTGGGTGGGGCTGGCGAAATATTTCCCCAGCCCCCACCTTTTCGATAGTTAATAACTAATTACCGTGACTTGTACAAAATTCAAGTTAGGTTGTACAAAATTCCTGTATAATACTTTATTTGATTCGCGTTAGGTGGGGGGGGGCTGGGGTTATGGACATCGGAAACTACCTAGAATACAGAAATTTACAAATCTCTGGCCTCGTTTTTCCACATATACTCGTCATTTAAATAAATAAATAAATAACCAACCCCAACTCTGTTTGTCCCAGGGTAACGTGAGTGCTTCATGCACTAAAGGTCTGGGGTTTGTGTTCCCGGGAGAGGGGGTGCGTTTTTTAATTCATATTTGTCGATCATATGACTAGTCTATTATCGAGCCCTAAAGCCCCACAAAAAAAACAAAAAAAAAAACTAGTCTATTATACATTTATCCTCCTTTTCACATTTTTACTATTAATAAATAACTGCTGAGTAACTTCTTTGCGAATAAAACTACTTAAGTTGGATGCTTAACTGCAAGAGGAGTTTTTCCTTAAGTTCATACGAGTTTCCATCTTTATTTAGTTTTCTTTCAATCATTATGAGTTTTTTTTTTCTGTTTTAGCAATCCAACAAATAACGAGTTGTATATTAGTTAAGAATCCGAAAACTCAGATTCGCCAAGAACAGCACACCAAGCTGATTAAACCGACGATTTTCGAGGCAGCTGACTTAAAATTTTTCTTTAATTGAAAAAGTAGTTCTTTAATAGTAACAAGAAAAACGTTAAACACTCGAGGAAAGTATACTCAGGCAGATCATGTTGACAAAAATAAATGAAAATATGACCTTCTTGGCGGGGAATCGAACTCGGATCTCGCACGTAGATATAGAAGACCCAATACTACGAACAAATTTCGACGAAATTTTATTTTATTATTAAAAATGTAATGCAATTACTGCACATAATATTTTCAAGGATGAATTATTATGAAATGAACAATACTCATTTGAATTTGACACGACTACTTTTGATGTAACATAGTAGCAACACATTGCCTTGAGTGAAAGTTAGCTCTACTAATAAAATACGAACCAGCGAACTCATGTAAAGTAATAATTGGCAAAGAAATAAGAGGATTTTAGTTTCTTCAAAGTTAAAATGTGTTCCTATAGCTGTTCAATACAAAAACAATATTCAACTACTACCCTTTTAAAAAGAAAATATAAACACCCATAGAATACAGTTATAATCCAACATTTCCTTTCAATCCTCGATGGAAAATGAACACGCGTGTAGGGTATTTTATTTCAACGTTGACCCCAGTTCATCTTTTCCCGGTTGTGTGCGACGGAGTGCGAACGTATCATTCTTCTGATACAAGTAAACTCCCACGTGTCTACAGAGACAGAAAGAGACTCCAAAGAGACGGGTGCCTATTCCAAATGTACTCAAACCAAATTCAAGTTTGGTTCACATACGTTGATTATTTTGTGTTACAGATTAAACAAAAGTCTATCACATACACACCATTATCGTAAACTGAAGAGATCTCGATTTACTTTTCGGACGTTCATTATACTTTCCTTATACCTGAATAATTGGAAAGTAAAGACCCGAAGAATAACTGATTACCAATCAGATGCAAAATACCTTCTTGCAACCTTCACTGACCGGTGTCGTGGGGACGACGAATGCTTTCTCACGGAAGTTACCATGCAGTCAAACATTTATAATCTCATAAATAAATAAATATTAATATGTCTAATATTATAAATGTGTGAATAAAAGAGGCAAGCACAATTTAAGACAAATGGTTCTATTTGCTCTGTGCATGTGTTCTACTGCGTAAATACGGAGAGTCACTTCCATAAAATGTCATAATTACCCTTTAAACCCTGATACACACACAAAAATTTTATATGGGAAGCGTAAACTGCGCAAATACCAAATTAGCAAAATAGTCACATGAGTTCAGTGATCGTCCCCCTTTCTTTCTTTCCTTCTTTCTGTTAGATTCTCGTAATGTACTGAAACAAGTTATCAACGCTCATTTCAATTAAAATTATGGACGGGGAGGTGAAATTCGTGAATAATCCCAGGAATCTTTAGGGTTATAAATAGGGTTATGTGGGAATACAGTAGGACTTTCTACGGTATAACTTTCAGGGAACTGATGAAGATGCAGAGGAAAATAAAAGATGGCAAGTATTAGGGGAACTTTTTTGATTTTAATTTTTTTGTTTCATTTCTCTTTGCTTTCAATGAATATTTTCTTTTCTTCGCGTTGTAAATGGTTCTTGACATTGTCGTCAAGATCGGAGTACGAAAGCAAGACTTTTGAGAAGACTTCTACGTAATAAACTATGTTGACGAGCCCTAAAACCCCACAAAAAAAACGTAATAAACTGGGGTGCGCCCCATAAAAACCCATGTCACAGACCCCCCTCTCAATTTGCGAGATCTCCCCCCCCCCAAAAAATTCCCCCCTCGCTTTGACTCACTTACTAGTCATATTCCAAAAATTTAGAAATATTTTATAACTTTCTCCCTCTCATTTACCCTAACTCCATATTAAAACCAGTGGGCACATGCATTCTCATACACTTTTAAGACCCTTTTCTATATAGTACGCAAAACTAACTTTACAAAGAAAAAAAAAGCGATCATTTTCATGCAATCTATATTGATGTTGACAACGCAGTTTAATCTTCTCTGTATCAAATAAAGGAAAAAGATTGCTTGAAAATGATTGTTTGGGATCATTTTTCTTGAAATTTTGTACAGAATCTAAAATTAAACAAATTTTTGTCTTTTACTTGTACGATCAAAAAGTAGTTTGCATTAAGAATGATCCAGTAGGTGAATCATTCTGATCACGAAGGGCACTGATGTTAGTGTGAGCGAAAGGTGATGTGTCAGGAAGCATCTCTGGGTCAAGATGTCTCACATGAAGAAGTGGTGACAGAGTGAGGGAGATAGCCAGCCGCTTTCCGATATTTTACAGTCTATTTCTTTCTAAAGCTGATATCTCCCTTGACTTGATACATCTGGTCAAATTAGGAACTCATCAGAATAGAGTTTGAATTTACAAAATTTTAAAGAACCATACTCAGGTCCCATATGTATTCAGATTCACAAGCGCTAACCCCAGATTTTGAGGTTTCTTACGTTTCATCGGATTACTTTACTGGATAAGCACCTCACACACGTCCCCAGCTTCACATGTAAGATATGAGGCAATTGGCAGATTTGTCACTCGATTTTATGAAGCGTTGGCCAGGAAAGTTCTCAATAAAAAATGTTGCATAATTTGTTACGAGTATAGGTGTCCTATCACTACAAATGTACGGGAACGAAATATATATTAAAGAAGATACTATAACGTACAATTCGAGAAACGAGTTTCTATTTAACCTCTGTTCTTACCATAAACCGTACGCAGTAACGCTTGATGCTTTCTCAGACTACGATCCACGAGATCCGCTACCGTTGCACTTCGCTTCAGTTATTTCAATAATTACATTATTATTATTTTTAATGGCAAAGTTCCATCCACTTGTCATACCCAACGGTTCTATTGAACAATCATTCCAATATACGCCTTTTCATACGACAACAGTTCTTAAGAAAATACAACTGTCAACACAATAAAATTGATTAATTTAACACAAGTCGAGTAAAGCACTGCAGCAAGAACTCGCAGGATCCCGGATGGCAAACATGAAAAAAAAGACGAGATACAAAATTGAGCTCCGACCTTGCTCATGCACAGTGAACTAAACACTGGAGGCAAAGCAGGATCTTCAGTGCAATGATAGAGAGGCAGATATCTGTTGTCACTTCTTGGTTCATGCTAATACGATCAGTCTTGATAGACACTAGATGACCTCCCAGACCTAAACCCACGCTCGCGCTTGCTTTTTCAGCAGTGTCGATACGTTTCTGCAAGGCATAACTTTTTACGATTTATTCATCACTTTCGAAAATGAATTGATATAATTTATCATGTTAAAATGTCCATTAAGTTTTACAATCAATACATTGTTATGATTTTTGTTAATATAGACCTATGCTATTTTTAAAAAATAACTTTTATTATCTAACTATTAAATATCCTAAATCCCCCCCACCCACCAAAAAAAAATCCACTTTCGAACCCCCCACAATTTTCTTCCATGACGCAGTTTGCGATATGATCCCCACCCCTTGGACACCTCTGTAATAAATACTAATCTATCGGAAGTCTTGCTGTCGGCATTTACGCCGCTCGCCAACCACCTCAGACTCCCCTCCTTGTCACGTTGAGCCATCCGCACTGTCTCGACCATAGAGTTAGGATAGTTCTCCTATCCTGGCTAACTCTATGGTCTCGACAGTGTAACTGGCAAAGGAACTGTATTTGCAATGATTGAGAAACTCAAAGTGATTGAAGTAGATTGGAGCAAATTATTCAGTCAAGGATACGATGTTGTGACTACAATGAGCGGAAAATTTAGCAGTATACGACCAGTGTTCAATCATTGTTTCCACAAGCAGTGTGCGTTATGGTGCAAATTCCTTTAACTTCGTTGTACCTCATCCTTGCATAATTCCCTGGATTATGAACTGTTTAGGTACTATTGGAAAATTATACTACTTTATCTTACCGTGAAAAAACTGTATATTACAGCAATGTTTAAAACCGGCACCTCTTCCAGCCATGAAAAATTAATTCACAGCTTTGTGCAACTAGATGGGTTGAAAGATATAGTTCTATTTCAGTTTTTATTCAGTTATACCATGCTATTGCATAAGCTCTAGATAAAATTTCTGAATGACCAGAGTTTCTGCTACCACTGCCTTTCAGCAAAAATGCTGCAATAAAATAAATAAATTAATAAACTTTGTCAAAAAAAGGAGTTACAAACTGCGTATGACCACGTGGAAGATAATAAACTAATTTACTGTCCGGAAGCAAGTACGGGACCATCCCATCAATTCTGAGCAAGGGCCCTAAGGCAGAGGCGAATTTAACATTTCAACATATTTTTAACATAACATTTTAACAAATCCTAACAATCTGAATGAAGAAATTATAAATGAGTTTCATTCACAAATTTAATTTTGTAATAATGACTTGAGTGGATATGTTAACTAATTAAAAATTGAGTTACATTTTGGCACAGATCTATTGCTTAATTGAAAAAAGAAGACTGACCATAGGATGCATTCAGTGCATTAAGGCATTGTGAAGGAAATTTTACCCGATATTAAAATCTACCTGAAAAAATTCCTCGTTGAAGTAAAATTGTACATAACGTTGAAATAAATGTAGATATAAAATAAAGTTATGAGGACCACATTAAACTCACTAGAGTTGGTGTCTAATTGAATTAGATTCATTGGGGTTTTTATTGGTACAACAACAAAAGTACAGATTGGGAAACTTTCAAAATAAAGATAGAAATGGGATCAGTACTGAAACGTGAAGTGTGTTTGAAGTAAAAAAATTATTAAAGAATATCAAAACTCTTTTATTTCATGAAATAATGCACAATTACAGATTTTACAAAATGCTGGTAAATGGTCCCACAGAATACATAAGCTCAAAATTTTTACAACTTTTAGGCACCATAAAAAATTTCTAATAAAATTATAAATTGGCTGAAGCAGCCTTAACCTTCGCACTCTTGCGCAAACCTTCTTGAAGCCTTTTCCCAAAATCAGGATCCACCTTGCTGAAGTTACTCACTGCACGATCCTGCAGAGAGAAAAATAAAGATGTTTTAAATCGTGTAACTAGATATCTTTTTAAGTTTTATTGGCATTCTATTAAAATTTAACTTACAGCTTGAAGTAGCATATATTTGAATACTGAAACATATTGCTCAAAACGTATTACATAATCTCTTAAATTGTAATTAACCACACCACAAAGTAACAGTTTAAGGACAATATATTGAATGAAAATGGGATTCGCACTCAGGATCCTCACGCTAGCGTGCTACCACCTCCTGGACATCATTAGGTAGTATTTAACAAGTAAGAAAAATTGATAACAATTGCTATTATAGAAAGGCCAAAAGTAAAAATACACAATATTTCCATGTTTATAAAAACTGCAAGGAGTATCAAAGAATATTAAAAAGTATTACAGAAGAAAAATGCAGAGAGCACTTAATTAATAAATTATTTTTAAATTCAGTAAAATAATAAAAGAACTACAGGACCACCACAAATTTGGTAAAGTAGGCTTTTTCTAATGTTAAATCCTGAACAGTTATTGTCCACCAGGGGTTTGACATCCAAGACCATTAAACTAGTTACAAGCTCATTATGATACTGCACATGGAGCCTCTATGGAGTTCATAAGCAATATTATTTAATTTAATTTTTTTTAGCATAATCCTGATTCTAAGAAGTGAGTTTCAAGAAAGAATGTAATATTGGTAAGTCAAATTTAAAATATTGACTCTTTAATACTTCACAAAAACTGAAAAATATTTCTGCGATTCCTGAAATAACACTTGAGAGAGATTTAAGATTACGACCCTTTCAGTCATTGATATGGATGACACGAAGCAAGGTTTTGGTATATTGAACAACACAATGCTTTTGAAGTTAGTATTTATCGAAGATATCCAATCTGTAGCTGAGATATTTTTCTTGAAATGTTAAAATAAACAAATACATGGGTTTACAAGTCACAATTACATATTAATTAGTATACTGGATTTATTTCTTTTCTTGCCCCTCATCGTGCTATTTTGTTACATCCTCAACTCATCACTTGCGTGGGCCTTGCAAGAGGAGATAGTTCAAATAAGTATAGATGGATATCAGAAGAAGTAAATGGGGGTAGGTTCTCTCCCCTAATAATTTGAACAAACTGATTAAATTTAGTCATTTTATAAATTTGTATTTTCAGCCGTGAATAAGTTAGCATATATCAATAAGCTTAAAATATACCTCTGGAAATAAGAAAGATGTAGCAACAGATGTGGCAAAGATGTGGCCTAATGACAAATGATTCCAAAACAAAATTCATACATTTTACAAGGAACCAGAGGGAAAGGCTGGGCAGCTTGAAAATAGAAGAGCACGAATTTGAACAAGTTCATGATTTCAAATACCTAGGAGTAACTATTTCAAGTAGAAATTCTGATGACTTGGAAATACAAAACAGGATTAACTCAGCAAACAGATGTATGTATGCCTGCAACAAATTAATGTCTTCGAAGTCTCTATCCCATAAAACAAGGCTCAGACTATATAAGACAATAATATGTCCAGTATTGTTGTATGGGTCTGAGACTTGGAGAATGACCAAGAAGGAAGAGAAAAAGCTGATAGTATTTGAAAATAAAGTCCTGCGCAAGATATATGGGCCCACTTATGAGCAGGGAGAATGGAGGAGAAAGCACAACAAAGAAATCAGGGACCTCTACAATAGCCCAGACATTGTAAGCGAAATAAAATGTAGGAGGATACGATGGGCTGGGCATGTGCTGAGAAGAGGAGAAGACTGCAACCTGAAAAAAGTATTAGCGCCCAACACTCTCGGAAGACGACCCCGTGGAAGACCTAGGCAGAGGTGGTGGCAACAGGTTAAGATTGACATGGAGAGGCTGGGAGCTACTGTAGAAGATGCCCAAGATCGTTCCACCTGGAGGCTTTTTGTTGGTGCGGCCAAATATCAACTCCGATATAGATGGCCATGGGAGTAAGTAAGAGTAAGAGTAAGTAGCAACAGAGGACACGGGAGAAAAGGAAATTGTCAATACCCAGAAACAATGTTTTTAAAAAGTTGTAAGAATTTATACAGATCCCGGTGGAAATTGTGGCAAACAATTGTAATCAATATCTTTTGAAAAGAAACAAATCTAGAGGAAACAATGATTATGAACTTGAAGCATGACTAAAATTCCACATAAAAGCTTTTTTCTAAATGTTGAGTTTTCTTAACCTACAAGTTTTTATAAAATGCATTTATATCAATGAGGATTTTTTCCGTTGTTAATTAAAATTCAATAGAACACAATGCACAAAGAATCATTCAATAATGGATACACAATTATTACCTGAATAAAGGTAGCAGCATTTTGGATATGACCCACAATATTGTTAACTAAGCGTGTCTTTTCCTCCTCATTCAAAACATTTCTCCAGAACATTCCAGGTTGAGTGTAATTATCCTCATCAGCTGTATTGTATCTAAGAGAATAAAAATTAAACATGAGATGAACTTAATAAACTTTATTAATGCCTCGATATGTAGTTTTTTTAAGAGGCTGAGTTGGGTTTAACGTTTTTCAGTCAGTGGTTACCTTGTTCTCCATCTATAAATCTACCAGCGCAACAATTACCTTTACATAAAATATATTATAAAAGTCATAAAATATATTATTAAAAAATCAAATTACTGTTATAAATAATTTCAGCCAACCTGTTAAGTATTATCAAGAATTTTACCAACCTGTCTACATCACCTACAGTAGAGAACTTTGGTGCAGCAGCTTTTGGTACAATTTCGGGTCCACCAAAACTGTTGGGATAATAATTTGGAGCCCCTTCTTGATTGTCGAAGGTCTGGGGACCATCTCTTTGATAATTGGAAATTTTAGTAGCATATGGACAATTTACAGGAAGTTGAAGATAATTGGTTCCCAGGCGATGACGGTGAGTATCGTTGTAGGAAAATAAGCGCCCCTAGATGACAGAAAGTTCAAATGAATATGACAATCATTGCATCACAACACAAATTCTATAATGCCATTATGAATATTGGCACTTTCTTGAAATATCATTTTCACTTTATTTTTGAAAGATAAAAAATTTAATAGAAATTGAAGAGAAGGAAACTTGTTTATAATAAGGATTTTGAAAGTACCTGCAACATCTTATCGGGGCTAGGTTCAACACCAGGAACCAAGTTAGCAGGACTATATGCCATCTGTTCTACTTCAGCAAAGTAATTTTTAGGATTTCTGTCGAGAACCATTCTTCCTACTGGAATCAACGGGAAGTCACTGTGCGGCCACACCTAAATCAGACAGAAAGTCATTTGTGAATTGAAGAAAAGAGATTAGGAGATATGGATTCCTGAACACATATTTATAAACAGGTTCTTATTCTATTACAACATAATTTAAAGTATGACAATTAGCTACAACTCTAGATATAACATAATATTTCATGAAAGTATTTTAAATGGAGTATGCAAAAATTTCTTGTATCAATGTTACATTCATTATAGCTAATCATCTTGGAAATAATCACTTAAAAATTAATAAATAATAATAATAATAAATTTATTGTCAAAAAACAGTACAAACTGCATATGACCACGTGGAGGACAATAAACTAATTTACTCTCCGGAAGCAAGCAAGGGACCATCCCATCAATGCCGATCAAGGGCCCTAAGGCAGAGGCGGATTCAAATTTTTTTTGCACAAGTTCCTAGATAAGATAAAAAGTTAGCTGCGAGTTATAATACATATATAATGTCAATATATTTGTAATTTAACACAAATATGTTTGTAAATTTACATGTACAAGTTATTATCGAACTATAGATTATTCTGATTATAGTGTTTAAAAATCATAAGTACAAGACGAATTTAACTTTTATTAAAATCAATAAATTCTTTTACAGTGTAGAAGCACTGGTGCAGGAGGTAGTTTTTAACCGCCGATTTGAAGAGATTCAATTTCATAATGTCTTTTATATTCTTGGGCAGGGAATTATATAGAACGATTCCCGAATGATTTTGTCCTTTTTGGATAAGAGTGGTTGACACTCTAGGGCG
>NNCF01128957.1:201013-217361 GCA_002313205.1 Laupala kohalensis
AAATCTAGAAGACGCTTATAGAACAATTTTTCTAGGATTTTTGAGAAAGTGGGTAGTAGAGATATTGGTCAGTAATTTCCAATATTAAGTTCGTTTCCTTTCTTGTGTAAAGGTTTCACTTTGGCTCTCTTAAATATTTTAGGAAACACCCCTTCCGATAAAGAACTATTAAAAATATTTATGAGTGGATTTAATATAGCATGGGACGAAATTTTAACAATAAACTCAGGTATATCATCTACGCCTGTTGACAATTTGTTTTTTAATGAGCTGATGATTCTCATGACTTCACTGGTGTTAGTTTCGGAAGTGAACATAGAATTGGGTATGTGGGAGGATATAATTGGAGGACATTGATTTGGATATATTGAGTTCGTTATTTTACCAACTTCTGAGAAGTGAGAATTAAACAAATTTGCGATGTCCTGAGGATTTGTTACGATTTTGCCATTGTTTAGTAAAGAAACATTTTCTTCGCGATTTTCAGAAGTTGACGCATAATTTTTAACAATATTCCACATGGCTTTCATCGAGTTGTTCGATTTAAGTACCTGTCTGTCGTTTTCCATAACTTTAGCTGCATAGACTACTTTTCAAAGAATAGTCTTATATTTAAAAAAATAATTATGGAATTCGGGTGATTGGTTATAGTGTTTTGAAAGATAATGTAAACGGCATTTGTTTTTTGAAGAAATCATTATACCTTGGTTGATCCATCTATTGTATTTCTTTGTGTTAATTAACTTGCGTTTTATGGGAAAACTAGAGTTGTAATGTTTTAGGAATATTGAGATAAATACATTGAATTTGTCGTCGATGTTTTGGCAATTGTAAACATCTTTCCATGTTTCTTCACGCAAATAATTTATAAATATGGATTTATTTATGTCATTGAACTCGCTTGTAAATTTTTAAAGGATTTTAAGTGGTTTTAGTTTATTATTAATAGTCAATACTTGAGCAAGGTGATCACTGTATCCGTCGATAAACACTTCAGAGAGATACGAGATTCCATTGTTGACTATAATTTGATCTAGCAATGTTTGAGATGAGCCGGAGAGGCGAGTAGGGTCGTTTATCGTAGTAATAAGGTTGAAGGAGTCGATAAGATTCTTGAATGTGCTGAGTCGGATGTACTATTAATAATAATAATTTCATTTTCCTACCTCGCCCCAGGAGGGTTTTTAGTGGGTATGGCTGAGTCATTCGGCGAGTCCCACACGCGGGGAGAGTCATGTTGGCTCTCCCTAGTGCGTAACTGCATTTTCCCTACCTGTACAAGTTTTAAGGGCTCTAATGACCTTTGATGTTGACGAGCCCTAAAGCCCCACAAAAAAATAATAATAATAATAATAATAAATAATCGTTGATTGACTCTTATGACTTGGTATCATTAACCTATTGCTATAACACGTTGAGACAGAAATATGTTCTTTCTAACAGGGTTACTAGATTTGGGAACTTAACTGTCCCACGTTGCAAACTTGAAGTAGGGAAAAGAGCATACTCCTATAACGCTTTCTTAGTTTTTAATAGACTACCTAACACGTTGAAAAACATTACATTTAAGGAGCATAGCAAAACAAGATGCCTTAAAAAATGGTTCGGCACAAGATCCTAACGTCTTAATTATTAGTGATACCACCAAGTGTAATCCACATTTTTGTTTTTGTTGAAAACTTATTACTTTGCCTGTTATAATGGTTATTCCATAGTCTATTTGACTGTTTCTTTCTTTTTAGGATTATATACAATTACCATTTGTTTAATCAATTTTACAGGTGTATGTATTTGACGATTGTCAGTCATGTATCACTTTTGATAACCAATATATTGTAAATACTTACCTTCAGACCTGCGCACGGATTTTTAAATCCTCTGCAGGTTTGGGTACTTGTACCTTATAAAAAATTTTGAATAAATACAATACAATACAATACAATTTATTGTCAAAAAACAGTACAAACTGCGTATGACCACGTGGAGGACAATAAACTAATTTACTCTCCGGAAGCAAGCGAGGGACCATCCCATCAATTCCGATCAAGGGCCCTAAGACAGAGGCGGATTCAAAAATTTCAGCAAAAGTTCCTAAATAAGATAAAAAGTTAGCTGCAAGTTATAATACTAATAGAATGTCAATATGTTTGTAATTTTACGCAAAAAATCACATGTACAAGTTATTATCGAACTATAGATTATTCTGAGTATAGTGTTTAAAAGCCATGGAAATAGATGTTGAAATCGCCACATGTAATGATAATTTAGTAGATTTATGTGTGATATGTTTTAAAACAATTTCGAAGTTCGGAAAAAATATGTCAAGATCTGATTGAGGAGGTCTATAAATACACAAAACAACAATACCGGTGTCGGTCAGATTAACTGCAGAAAATTCGAACACACTAACTACGCAGAAGTACTCGTAGCCCGGCAGTGGAGAAGATAAAATATCATTACGAACGTAGGTACACGTACCTCCGTGGGGATTTTTGCCTTTAGTTTATATGAAAGTCATATTTGACTTCAAACATTTCCCATAAGAAAAAAATATTTTGGGAATCAATTTGAATAAGAATGTCAAGTGTTTTAATTTCTACAATTTCAATTCATAGACTTAATGAATTTCACACAGTGATGTTTTCATAATATAATAGAAAAAAGTTCATGCTTACCATCCTCCAACAAAAAATCTGGGAATTATAAAATTTAATATACTGATTCTAGCAAATTACATGTTTGACAAATAGTATAATATATAAAAGGGAAAATAAGTATAGGGCAAAAGATCATCTAAGAATTATTAATTTTAACAAACAAAAAAATCAACAGCAAATTTTTGGCAAGTAATATAAGAACGTAATGGTGTGGCAGATTAAAGAAGACCAGTGCATCAACAGAAGGGGAAAGAATGTACTTTTAAACATTTTAATTCCGATTGTTGAACTTTGAAATAAGATTGGGAGATCCAACCACTAGCAGACTGACAAAATATCAGTTTCAGTTAGGCACAGCTGAAGATAAGAAGAATGTTCCTGGAAAGTTAGATGTCATCTGAAAGGTGAAGTTAGTAGAAAAACAAAGGTTGTTTAAGGTTTGCAATACCATATTGCATACAAAAATATTGATTTCAACATACTTAAAAAATGTTATTTATACCGAATAAACAGCTACATGTTGTTTGAAAAATAAATTGGAAAAAAAAAAAAAACAAACAACAACAACAACAACAACAACAACAACAACAACAACAACAACACAAGAATGAATTTGAGGAAATTAAACGCTTATCATAATAACTTCACTGATTAGTGAAACAAATATTTAAGTTTCCACACGAGGTGGACAAATTCTTTTTAAATGCTCTTTGTGTAATAGAGTAGACAAATATTTTTAATCACATACTTCTCAAGAAAGTTTTCACCAGTTACCTTTGTCACGTCAAAAGGGTTCCAGCGATAAGTTTCAGCTTGCTTAAAAGACATCACTTGAATATACATAGTCCATGATGGAAAATTACCCTTGGCAATAGCATTATAGAGATCTCGAATGCTATAATCAGGATCTGAGCCAGAAAGGTCATTAGCTTTACTAACAGTCAAATTCTTGATTTTCTGATCAGTCTATTAAAAAAAAATCAAATATTAATACACAAAAATTAATACAATTCACAACATTATAAAAAATACCAAACCAGAAATTATATATAGATTATAATTTAAAGCTTCATACATTATTTTATTTAGAAAAAGGATGTTTACAGCAGAGTTGAATTTTAAACAAGAAGTTAATGTCTACATTTAACACTGTAGACATTTGAACTGCGTTGTACTCTCCTATTCGACCAGCCTGAATCGGTCGCAAATGAGGATAAACAGGAGCTGCAGGAGGTATTTTAGTATAAACAAACTTTTATGAATTATTAATTAATTACAGGAGGTAATACCTCAATGAACTTATCCATTGTGATATAATACAGTGAAATAAGAAATGAACCAGGACCAATCCCTGAAATGACTTTAATGGGTGCATACAGTTAAATAATAAATAAGTAATAACAAAATCAAGATCTGTCAGTGAGAACTTCTCCAAAGTTCACAAATAAAGATTTTAAAAATACTACAGATAAAAATTATGATAATTTTGGTTTCAAGTTACAATAATATTTGAAATAACTCAATATTGTACTAACTTTGTAGTGGAATTTGACATAAACAGCCTCATCTTTGCTATTAACCATCTTGAATGTGTGTGAACCGTAGCCATTCATGTATCTAAAGCCATCGGGAATGCCTCTGTCAGAGAAAAGAAACATCACTTGGTGTGTAGATTCAGGGCGTAATGTGAGGAAGTCCCAAAACATGTCAGGATCCTTAAAAATCAACCACACAAGAAATTACCAATAATCATAAAATATGAAACAAACAAAATGAACAATATTTGAAACAAATTAAATATGCAACATCTAAGCGTACCTTCAGATGTGTAGCAGGATTTCTTTTTTGGGTATGAATAAACACAGGAAAGAGGATGGGATCCCTTACAAAGAAAATTGGTGTGTTATTGCCAACAAGATCCCAATTTCCATCTTCGGTATAAAATTTGAGAGCAAAACCACGAGGATCTCTGAGAAGCAAATGATCATTTCAAAAATTAACTATCGTAACATTTTTCACACTAAATACATTAATAAAGAACTGTTAAGGTTTGAAAGATATTCTAACATTATTTTTATTGGATCACATTACATTCATTCCAATTTAAAAATATTTGACAGAAAAGTATTTAACTAGGAAAACTAGTACACTAAAAGAATTAATAGGGAAAATTCCCAAACTAACAAGTTTCTTTAATGGTAAAAGACACTAACATCTAATTTAGGGTAAATAAACAGCATATAATATAATATTAAAATTCATTAACACATATTTTCAATTTCTCTCTATTGAAAGGTTTGTTTCAAACTCTTACAAAAAACCTTTATAAAAGAAAGAAACAATAACACAATGTTGGGATCTATTAAACTTTTGCCACCTTTTATAGAAATCTTCATTTCCATTTCAGGCATAATATGTTTTGGAGCTACATCAACACAGAGCAACTGCTATGATAAATCTCACCTTTGTATTTCATGTAAACTTTTGTAACAAAATTAAATATCTTAACTTCTCTTAGAATAACATTTACAATAAAGCAATATTTATGTTAAGACAGATTTAGTATAGTGCCATTCTTATTTTAGAAGAAACTCTCTTGTTGAACAATAGAACACTAAAAAAGGTCAGTACTCATGCTCCAATTATTTCAACAACCCTTTGTAAAAAAAAAAGGTCTATATTCCTTGGAAATCATTTTGTAAATTATTTTTCCAAAAGACATAAGAGATATTGTTAGATTGAATCTTTTCAAATTCAAGCCTAAGAGCTTCATACAGCACCTTTGCTTCAATACTGTTTAGAAATTAATGAATGTTGATAAAGGTTTAAATTATTCAATAAAATATTTTTATGGCAAAGTTTACATACACTAATATCATGTGAATTCTTGAACAGTTAATTTCCCCATAAACTTCATCAAAACTTTGACTTCCTACTTTACAAAATAACTGACTGCATTACAAAAAAATATTTTAATACACGACTATAACTTTTTCTTCATAATATATTTTACTCAATCTTGATGCAGTTAAGTACACTGGGTACTTGTCTTCTGTGTCTCTTGGATACAGTGCCGCTGACAAAGAGGGTAGAGAGGGAAATTTGCTCCAGACCTCTAAAAAAAGATCCCATTGGGGGTCACCAATGATGGATGAATATTATTTGAATACCCAATCAATAAAAATCAAAAAGTTAACACCAGAAAAATATAATTAACTTGCCATGTTTTCTGCTCAGAGGGATGGCCTCACATGGATAAATTATCGTCGAAAATTAATTGTCAGATAAATTATAGTCATTAGTTGTTAAGTTACAGTAACTAAAGAAAATTTAGATTTGTTTACATTATTTAAAAAAGTTGTACATTCTTTTTCATTTTTCTATAACTATCTCAAAGTCTGTTCTATGAGCTACTTAGTGTATCAATCGAATAAAATTGTACATTAAAAAAGTTTCAAAATATTTTCTCCTATTTATTTACTATATAGACCTAATGATTGGAGGGAAGGTTGGAAAAATTCGAAGAAGGGACAGAAAGGGTGAGGGTGTCCCAAATTTAAAATCTGCCCCAGCTTGAATGATGTGTTATCGTTCCATTTGGAAATTTCATTATCCTTCTTCCAATCAACAGAAGTATTGGCTTTTCACTACATTTTGGGACATTCCCCAACAGCACCGGCACTGGAACCAGGGTGCCTTAGGTCTCCAGTGGACACACCATTTGGCCACAAGGGTCCAGTGTTATTTGTGATGTGTAAGTCAAACTCCTCTGCTGTTATCCAGAGCGTTGCCTTCTCCCGTGTTAACATTTTATGTGATCAGTAATTTCGTCATAAATTTGTGTTCCAAGTGTCCTGTTTTTGTGTGACGGTTCTTTTATTTTGTTGTGTTTTTTGTTACCTAATTTGTTTCCAATTTTGTATCTCAAAAATTTGAAGACTTGGTGAACTTAGCTTCAGCCCTGTGGGACCTGTGGTGGAACAGCCATTTTGTGGCGATATGGAAGAGGATAGGTCACCCTCTCCTACTCGGGTACAATATTCCAATGAAAGTAACATTATTGGTGAGTGCAATGTTATAAATGGAAACATCAGTATAGATGGTGTAATGTTTCCCTTGCATAATGGTGACTCAAATATAATGTCATCTGCTTCTGACAATGGTTCTAGTGAATGTGTTCAGGCCATAAACGAGGTTTCTTGGACTTGTCTAACACAGCATCGAACAGTGATCAATTTATAAATCCCAAAAAGTTCTTTCGGCTTGGTAAATCGAATTGCGTTGGACAATTCATTTGATCCACTTTCAAACTCGCGTTTGTTCCAGCCTGCAAATGAACATTCTGCGATTAATGTCCTGTCGGTGACTACACAAGGAACTTCTACAGATATCCCTGCTCCCGGGTCTTCTCAACAAAACAAAACCAGTAATATCAACACAGAAGTTTGTAGGAAACAAAGACCAAATATAGGTTTAATATTTATTGAAAATGTTTTGGATGGGAGTGGTCTTCTAAATGAATTGCAAAAAGCAGCATCCAAAAAGATAACTGGAAGGAACATGAGGCAACACTTTACTGTTACTGTGAACACTGTAGAGGATCATGCACAAATAATTTCTTACCTAAAAAAACTTCAATCGTCAGATGATAATGCTTCCTTCTTCTACCATTGTGCCACAGAAGAAACACGAAATAAAAAATCATTGCATGGATTGTCACCCAATTTAGATGTAAAATTAATATAGAAATAGAACACGATAGAAATAGACAAATGTGACACCGACTTTTTTAAATCTAAAGTTAGGTACGTGCTAAATCACAGAGTGAATGTGAAAGAACTAAAAGACAATAATAGGGTACCACACTGTTTCCAGTGTCAACTGTGGGGACACTCCAAAAGGGGATGTGCGCAACCAGTTGTTTGTCCTCTTTGTGCAGGCTCTCATACACTTGAGTCTTGTAATCCACATCCTGCAGTTCCCCAGTGCGTACATTGCTCTCAGGACCATGTAGCTACTTGGGCGGGATGTCCAGAGCTTCTCACGCTATAGCGTGAATGTGAAGCTCAAATACTTCGTTTCGCTCATGCCCGCGAAGCCTCAAAAAAAGATAACTTGAGAAAAGAATTGAGTTCTGTCAACTTCCCTCCTCTCCCTTCCAAACAAACAATAGATTGTGTTGTTCAATCTACCACTAGAGACACAACGTCGACTCCAAAAGTCAATCCAGGACCAAATTCTGATGATGAAAATGTTTGGAATATAATATGTAACTTCCTAAATAGATTCAGTTTCAAAAAACCTAGAAGCCACATTTAAAATAGTGGTCAACATACTTTGTATTTCGGAACCATGGTCTACAAAACAACATTGCTTCCTCTTCTCTCTAATTTGTGTCCACTGACACTAACAATGGACAAAACTAAACTGACGGTTATAGCCAGTTACAACTGCCACGGTGGACTTGACAATCAAAAAGGACTTATTACTAAGTTTAACTTGGACTACAGACTTTCTTTATTACTGTTACATGAGACTTGGTTAAAACCAAACATGAACATATCCTTTACAAATTATTTTACTTATCGCAATGACCAACAACACGCACCTAACGGAGGTACGGCTATACTAGTACGTTCCCCACACTATAATTCCTACTCCTCAACTTAATTCTCCTGAAGCTACTAAAGTAGAAGTTGGAACAAACATAGGAAATATTCTTATCGTTTCGGCTTACAGGCGTCCCATTTTTCCTCTAGACCCGACTGATATAACGACACTGGAAAAACTACATGAGAATATACTGATAGCAGGGAACGTACAGACTGGGGTTGCTTAGCTACTAATTCTTCCAGTACTTCTTTATTTAACTTACTTAATACTACGTCTTTCCTCACAATACGTCCTCCACCCACTCCTACACACCTTATAAATTCAATTCCTCATGATATTCTCGACATTGTTCTTTGCTCCTCTTCTGTTCTTATCTCCAAACCCAATCCTCTCTTTGAACTAGATTCCGATCTTCCCATTCTCTTCTTTCTGTATTCTTCCTGCTATCAGTTTTTCCCTTCTTACTCAAATCTCAACACAAATTGGTTTTACTTCAGCTCTCGTCTTTCTCGCAAATTTCGCTTACTGCCCACTGATAGAGCGCTAACATCTACAGCTGAAATTGACAGAACAATAAATGATGTCACGTATTATCTTAAATCTGCATACTACAAACATTCCACATCTCCCACTCCCTCCAACGTATAACCACTTCCTTTGGACATTAATATACTCATTAGAGACAAATGATGACTACAACGACAATTCTATCGGACCAGAGTCCCAGACATTAAAAGACAACGTATAAAGATGAAATTGGATCCCAAATCAAAATTAAAAGAACACCAAATGTCTAAATGGAACGAGTGTGTTCTTGTGGTAAACAAAAATGGATCCCAAGATATGTGGAAGTTGGTTAAAAGATTTTCCTCCCCTTCCAAAACTCTTTCTGGTTTAGTTGTTCCAAACACTAATACTTTAACATATAATCCCTTGACCAAACCTCAGATTTTTGGGGAAATGCTGTCTGATAGATTCTAACCTCCAACTATACCAAATTTACCTTCTGTAATTTCTCGCTCGCCTAATGACATAGACGACTACCTCCACCCATGAATGGGCTCTAATGACCTCGATGTTGACGAGCCCTAAAGCTCCCCCCCCCCCAAAAAAAAAAAAAAAANAACTAATCCACGAAAAGCAGCTGGTCCTGATGGAATCCTAGGATCTCAGCTAAAAAAACTCTCCCAAGTATCTTGTTAATGTTCTTTCCTGCATTTTCAACTCTTGCATTTCTCTACCGTATTTCCCATCTTCCTGGAAAATTCCGAAAATTATTCTTCTTCCTAAGCCTAATAAAAATTCTAAATATCCAGAAAACTATCGCCCCATTAGCATTATTTCTGTTCTTGGAAAACTTTTCGAAAAAATTATAATTGTTAAAAAAAAAATTTTTATTCGAACACAAAATTATAAACAAAAAACAATTTGACTTCAAAGAGGGAGTTTCGGCTGAAACGCAAGCTCTTCATTTGGGTCTGAAAATTTCACTTTCAATTTTAAATGTTCTCTTCCTGCTATTTTCTTTGACTTTAGCTCTGCTTTTGACAAGGTTCGTCACGACCTTCTTTTATGTAAAATTAGTTCTTTCCTTCCTCCTTCATTTAATAATATATTGCATAGTTTTCTTTTAAAACAAAAATTCTTTGTTTGCTTTAATGAAAAAAATCTTCTATATTCAACAACGCTGGGGTTCCCCAGGCAAGTGTATGGTCACCAATACTTTTTTCGCTGTTCATCAATGACATTCCTTCGACCCCAAGACCACACAAAATATATATTTTACTGTCGACATTGCTCTGATAGTAAAATTAAGAGGATTCAAGAAAGCTTTACAAATATTACAAACGGCGTCTAATAACTTAATTGACTGGACATTGGAGAATAGAATTACAATAAACATGGACAAATGTCAATCAATCATTGTTACCTGGAAGACTTCTCTAAAAGAACCACCCTGGACTGTAAATACTACTCCTATACCCTGGCAAGACAATGTGAAGTATCTTGGATGGAACTTTGACACTAGACTTTTATGGACTAAACACTTATAATTATAGAAAAAGAAAATGCACTCAAAGACAAACCGCTTTTTTCCTCTTTTCCGTCAATATTTACTTGACACGGACATAAAACTTTTATTATATAACTTATGTATCCGTAATGCGCCTCTTTATGGTTGCGAAGTGTGGGCTTCTTCCGATCCCTCAAATCAGGAGCCTCTCCAGCTGGCCGAAAATCGCGCACTGCGGAAACTCTCTAACACATCACACTTCGTTAGTAATTTACAATTTGGACAAAGACATCATATAATTCCTCTTATGACTCATCTATTCAACAGCTAATGATTGACCTACTAAATTATTTCCTGAACCTCCTGACTTATTTATACGATATAAACAATACGCGCAACGGACAATACGTACACAAAAACGAATGCCTACAGACGTTCTTCAACTGCCTCCACCTTATCCCCCGTGATATTCCCATTTGATATTTTTACTTTTACTCTTCCATAATTATGTTCCTGGGTTGCCTTAACAACTATTGCCTCAAAAGATTTGTGTATATTACAAGATGTCAACTGTGTATTGTATATTGTCTTAACTTATTTTTCCATCTCATTGTTTAATTTCATATTATTGTATTTCTAGGTTATTTTGTGTGTACTAATATTGTCAATATCGCTATTTCATACCACCCAATGAACACTAAGGACATTACTCAACGCCTACCTATAAGGGGGCACCTATCCCAGCTGCTTTCTCTCCCAACTAGAAGAATTTGACTGTCCACATAATCTATATATTTTACTTTCTTTTCATTTAATTCACCAAGCGCTGTCCAACAGTTAGCCTATAGTAACATTTGTACATAAAATATTTCATCAAGCGTTGGGGCACAACTGGATGTTAGAAATCTATGCTTTAAGAATTAATATTTGATGTGGCATGTTCGGTGAGAGAAAAAAGAAAATTGTGTTCTGAATTATCCCCCTCATACATTACAATATGAAATTTTTTTGAAATAATAATAATAATAAAAATACTTAAAAACAATAAATATACTATTTAATTTTTATAGCTTGAAATAATATAAAAATGTGATTCAAAATATCGCGTTTACAAATAAATCAATATGACCCATTAGCTAAAACAACATTTTGCAAAACTCCATCCCGTGCTGGCCCCATTGATCGAAAGTGTATAGAAAATGACCCACAGGCTAAAGGTAAATTGGACAGTGCTAATTTAACCGATAAGTCATTCATAAAAACATTAAAAGAATGGGTTCACTAATGCTGCCCTGGGAACACCCTCTTCACGTTTCACGAATAACCTTTCGTCCACCAGTTTCAATATACAAATCTATCTTGGAAACACAATCTGAATATATTCCTGAATTATTTCCTCCTACAACGCCCAAAATATTACTCCTCCATTTGCACCATCAAACACCCATCTCTATCAAGAAAAAGATGCATTATCCCAATTAATTTGATTAACAAAATCTAAAATGGTAATTCCCGAACATGAACTTTTCTGATGCTATAGTGTTTTTTGTTCAATAACTGATATGTTTCCGAATATTGTCAATTTCCTTGTAATTCAATTGTAATAATTTCTTTTAAAATGTAGATATCAGAGTCATCGGTCGGTACGATCTTTGTTCTCCTTTGTCCCTATCAACATTGGTACTCACCATAACACCTTTAAAAACAAATCACCCATTTTTTTTCAGTATTACTCTAATTGATGAGATGGTTCCTTACTTGCTTGCGGAGGGTAAATTAGCTTTTTGCCTTCCGTGTGATCACACGCTGTTTTTATTGCTTACATGGCAGTAAATTATGCATGTCTTTAAGTAATATTGAGTTATTTCAGATTTAAAGGGACTGTAGTTCGCCAAAACCCGTAAGGATCTTAAAAATATTGTTTCTTTCTTGTATGTTAATGAAAAATGTCTTAAGATAATTGAAGTGCGATGAAGCTACAAGCAGGTGAAAATTTGTTCCGTTTAATCTTTTACTTAAGTGGAAACGTCAACAGACGATATCAGAGAGCTAGGTAAGAATTTTACTTGAAAGAAAGAAAAATGGTATTGGGTATTTTTCACTAATAATGCATCAATATATTAACATTTAGTATAATGAATTTAAAGTAGATCCTTTACCTCACAGTATCAGCTGAACCACTCTCTCCTCCAACAGTAGAGAAGCGGACAGATAAAGGTGTTTTCTTCCCAACCTGAGAAAATATTTTTGCCTTACAGTACTTCGTGATGTCATGAGTTACTTCAAAGTATCCAAACGCACCTGAAAATAAAAGATTGGAACTAGGCCATTAAACATTTTGGTACTATTCCGTCACTCGTTACATTTTTGTGAAGTTTCAAAATTTATAGAGCATATAACAAAAGAATGCAGAGCAATGTGTCTTACAGTAGGGAGAAAAAAATGTTCAACAAAATTTCCTTCAGTGATTTACTAACAATAAGTAATCAAGCATTCAAAAATTAAATTTCTTTTCAAGTTTATTAGTATTCCCGTACTACAAAAAAGGCATTCCGACAACGGAAAAGTTGTTTGCAACAATGAAAACTTCAAGACATTTACGATAAGGAGATGAAATAAACTTTACAATAATCAACGAACTTTATCGAGACTGCGAAGGGGATGCTGAAAACTTATTTAGGAGGGCGAACTTCTAATTTTTAACTATTATACCTGTTAATGAGGCTCAGATAGTATCAATGTAACATGCCCTATGGCAGGCATGGATACTAAAATAGGAAGACGAGATCTCAGTGAAGTACTTTGCAAATCAATAGTAAGAATGATAATAATAATAATATAATCCCGTGCCGATGCCAGTCCCCCATCGGACGCCTCCCCAGGTGGCGGATAGGGGAACGCTCACCCTTGGGTGGATACGGAGAAATAATAAAATACCCGGGGTGGACCTGACAACTATCTGAGTTTTTATTATTGGCGGAGAAAAATTGACAGTGAAAAATACAAAAGGATGTCCTCAGGGTTTCAGCTCTTCACCGCTAAATGTCTCTCTTTCTGTCTGAGAAGACCTGGATTTCATCTGTTCCCAAGCTTTTCAATATTCTATCTAGTCAGATCTAGCAAACTTTGTAATTTCACATTAGTTTCTGTTATTGATATATCGTATATCATTGAGCTTTTGCTTCAAATACTTCTTGATACAACATACATATCTGCATTTTTGATTATATGTGTAATGCGACAGCGTGTGTTTGCTACCTGACCACGACTAAATCACTGAACCAATCGTGATGAAATTTGGCAAGGTGATATTTAAGATGTCCAGGATGAACATAGGCTAACTTTAATTTTGTTAATGTGTGTTAAGAAAGATATAAATGTTTTTTGACAATACCGATAAAATCGAAGAAAAGAAAAAAAGAAATATATTTGCTAACGTTGCCTAAACGGTTAAAGATAGGTGGCATTTATGAATGACTATTGTTTACCTCAAAAATTTCTACAAAAAGTCCGTCACAGCATGTCTATCTACAAAAATTAACCTAAATTTATAAAAACGTTATAAAAAAGAAGTATAAAAATGCTTCAATTTAAGAAGGAAAATATCAATTATCATCTAATTTAATGGATTATTTGTTTTTTGCATTTAACAAAGATAAAAAAGTCTTTAAATCGTAAAATTTCGACGATTAGTTTACATGTTTACATTTTACAAGAATTTTAATAAAATTGTGCTGTGGCGTCGCTTCTTGGAAGCGAAAATCCGACAGGCGCGGCTCACGCGAGATGGTGTAGCGTATACAGTAAAGTTTTGTCTTCTTATGAATTTGAAAAATTAGGATGTTGTTCATGTTTTTAAAAAAGCAGTAAATAAATGTATTTTGATCTTACAATATAGATAGATTTTATTTTTCCCTGAGTGAAAGAAGATTAGTCCCAGGCAACGCCGGGTAATTAGGTTTGGTAGCTTTATAATGCGAGACGGAGCCGTAACAGCATTTACCAATTATAGCTGCTACTGTATCCTTTTGTCCACATTATTTTAACTCTATTTGAACCGCATACACAAGATCGGCTGATTACTGTGATTCGGTCATGTGCAGTTCTTCTCCTTTGCTCTTTTCGGACGAATTTTCAAAAAGCTTCCTTGGACGTATGAGCCGTAGACACGAAGGTTCAGGACACGGAAGGTTATGGACCGTCAAACAACTATACAAATACTTTGACACCTTAAAAAGATCTAATCAATGTATCTCAAAGCGGTATTTCATTCGGATCAACACTCCTCACATAATTATTACAAAAAGTGCTACGACTGCCAGATAATTTCTTTAAGAAATTTTCAAAACATATTAGACTCAAGACGATGTACAGTGTATGTATAATCTGAAATGTCTGAGAATAGGTTTCTATCTACGTGACTGAGAATTCGCAGGGAAGGGAAAAAACGGGAAGTTGATTTCAACATTACTTCTGCCTACACATTATTTGTACATCTAGGAGAATTTGTTCGGTGGACAGCCTAATCTTAAATGTCCGCATTCATTATCTCTTCGTTTAAGCTATGCATACATAATTCATGTAGCACTTGGACAATACGTTTCAATACTTGCGAATTTCCTTGCAAGGTGCAGCCAGTATGATCACAGATACTCTCAGACTTAACGCGAAATGAATTCGTGAATAATACGTACCATCGCAGTTACAAATGATGTGTCCACGTGGACGGAAGAACAAGAAGAATTAATGAAGCAAATTTTGGAAATATTAATATTTTCAGATAAAAGAAGAGCGGTTTGCTCATCTCCTCGTTAAAAACTATGTATACATTGTGCTCAAACACACAAAAGAAAAAGTTGATTTTTCTATTTTTGTCGCATTTTTACCCCACTGTGTCCCAGAGTGGACGTCCTTAATTTAAAATAATTATCAAGAGAGACGTGTATATAAATTAGTTAAACTAGAAATGTTGATAAATCCATAAGGCGATAATAAATAAGAGAATGAATAAAAAATAACAAATAGTGTAAAGAAAACACTTTCGTAAGGGCAGAGAGGAAAAGTAATTATTTTGGGTTACGCTGGAATAGCATTGTTATGAATATAGGGTATGGAATGGGTAAAGACGCATAATACCGTAATACGAGACAAATTACTAAAGTGACGAAAGATTCAGAGATAAAGACCGGGAAAAAGTATTTACTCCAATCTGACAACATCGAGGGCACAAAGAAGGGAGAGAGAGGGAAAACAGCATTCCCGCCCGACCGAGATTTGTGAGTAAATGACAATTTGGCAAGCATCGATGTCGTGGATACTCACCTGCGCCTTTGGCATGTACTACACGTTCCGGAATACGCTCCCGATCGAAATGCGCCAACTCATCGATGAGAGAGAGATCTTGCAGAAGAATAGGTCCACGAGGTCCCGCTGTTAGACTGTTCGTTCTATCAGCAGTTGGCGCTCCGCTCCCGGATGTCATAGGAGGAGGGGTACTCTGAAAAAGAAATTCTTCAAATCTCCTTTCGTTTAAGCATGTTTTTAACCATATTGTACAAGATTTCTGAGGATTATGTAAACACGATAATGGAAATTCGAAATATTTATAGCTAGATAGTTCACCACCTCCTCGTAATAATAATAATAATAATAAATTTATTGTCAAAAAACAGTACAAACTGCATATGACCACGTGGAGGACAATAAACTAATTTACTCTCCGGAAGCAAGCAAGGGACCATCCCATCAATTCCGATCAAGGGCCCTAAGGCAGAGGCGGATTCAAAATTTTTTTTTCATAAGTTCCTAGATAAGATAAAAAGTTAGCTGCGAGTTATAATACATATATAATGTCAATATGTTCGTGATTTTAAGCAAAAAATTACATGTACAAGTTATTATCGAACTATAGATTATTCTGAGTAGAGTGTATAAAAATCATAAGAGTTGAAAAAACACTAAATTCACGATTTATTGTTACAATAAACACGCCCCTAGACAAAGCCTAGAGAACCTGTATAAGAAATCCGCCTCTACCCGAAGGAAAAACGGAGAAAAACCCGGG
>NNCF01128957.1:218297-261799 GCA_002313205.1 Laupala kohalensis
GGATGATGACATGTCGTTCACATACAATAAAAAGAGTATAGGGCCGAGAATTGATCCTTGGGGTACTCCGCAAGTAAGTGGCTTTGTTTCTGAAAGACAACGCTCAAGTATTTTATTTTTAGTATAGGATATTATATTTAGTAGGGACGGTGAATGCCGAAGGAGTACATGCGGCCAAACGGGAACCGCCACAAAGATCAGTGGCAATTAGAGACAACCAGGGGAAAAAGTAAAGAAAAGAGAGCAATAGGAAACAGACAAATGCAAAAAGGATGACAAGATGTAGGAAAAATTACAGAAAATGACATTATAAATAAAGGAGAGAGAAAAAAGAAACAGAAAGGTTCGCAAAGAATATTGAGTAAGACAGATAGAAGAAGTCCAGGTAACGACCGAGAGGTCGGCAGGCCCGATTGATGGAAAAATTAAAATAAAATTTTAAAAAATTTATCATGTTCTTTAATTCCTTGAGCATAAAAGAATTCAATGGTCAAATTGTCTCACAACATGCCCATACCCTTAACCACGGAGGGTAGAGTTCTGCTATTTCGTAACCTCGGCACTAAAATATGAGATGTCAGCATCAGTCGCTTTGACCCCCGTGATAGATCCGGTACTCATTCTGTAGTCTACGTTGAAGTATGAGTAAAAATCCCATACTTCGTCAAAGTTCGAACACTGGCAATCCAGTCAGCAAGTTAAGCGTCTAACTCACTGAACCGCGCTGACTACTGAAAAAAAAAAATCATGGCAAGGTCTTCATCTAGTAATGGGGATCCAGCGTGGGTATTGAGGACATAGCAGTTACCACTGTTCTACCTCTTTGAAGAAAAATTGCAAAACTTTGATACAACACGAAATTTCTTGTAGAACCATTCTAAGAAGGATTAAAATAACACTGTAATCCTAACACGAATATTATCCCAAAAGATGAAACCGGTGGAGATTAAAAAAATATTGTTTTATAATAATGAGACATAAATGTTAATAAATAATTTTTTCACATAAATTCGTAAAATGTATTGGATGTTCTTCCATATTAATATAATATTACGTCAATAAAGAAAAGCTGCAACAACGATCATCTATCCACTAAGAAACCATTACATCTGCATTCACAGCTATGCTAGTCAGCGGAGGAAGGAAGAGATGTAAATTTGTCTGTTCCCACAGTTCCTACTGATGGAATTCGATCGCGTTCGGGCGTATCAGAGAGAGAAATACAGTGTTCAGAGTGGACTCTCACCGTCATGGAAGCGGAGCAGCATCCCAATCGCGCCAATGTTCGCTCCACGATGCTCGGCATCGCGCCGGCGCCGAGACACTGTCGGCGAAACGCTCTCCCACATACGGTTGAGAAGAGGGGGAGACGAGCACGGATTCGGAACTAGGTAACTCCACTGTACCAGAGTTACGACACCACCGATTATCGGATCTTTTCTTCGTAGCCTCTGCTCTTATCAGATTACTGAGGACATCGCTGTGGCTGAAGCGAATACATCCTCTGACATGTTGAAATGAATAAGACATTGAAGTTTGAAAGTGGAATGATTATTTTAAATGTTCTGCCGGATACGAAGACGATTTTATCATCCTATGTTTCACCACTTACTCAGAATTTAAGTATTTACGAAACATAAGTAGATACTTTCTCTTTTTAATTCAAACAGAAAAAATTGGAAGTAATCAATATGATCATTCACCATGTTTAAAAAATATCTCTGAGCAAATATATTTCACTGAGCGATATTTCATTTCGTACGCGAGATATGCCTGAATAGGGAGATCGTTGTTTTCAATTCATTCCACACAAACATCGAATAAATGGATAAAGAAAGAGGTAATGTTTGGTATTCCGAGAATGTACGTTTCTGGTTTAAAACTTAATTTCTAGCTAAAAGTTGGCTCTTTTTACAGAGGGAATAAACCTAATTGAAAGTGGTGCTTTGCTTTATAACAACAGCAGTGAAAATTATTTTTCAAATTGAGGAAAATAAAGAATAGAAAGTCAGATAAAAGAATGTGTGAAAATGGCATCTGTAACCTATTCTGCATGCCTACCCTTACAATTGTCCCAAGTCACTTTTAAACAATCGTCGGTTAGTAGAAAAATATACTGTTTAATTACAAAATTTGAAGAACATTTATCTTAACCATTGCGATTTTTTGTATTATGGCCTTTCTGTCATTGGGCATGACGAAAGAACACAGTTCCAATTTCATCTAATGAAAGATACGGCGCACAATTGTTACTGAAAAGTCAGGTTTTAATACAACCACAAAATGGATTGATATATAAAATTAGGATCAAGTGTAGTTCGACATAATTACCGAGAAAAACATATCACGTTCTACGAGTAGAATCGACTCGAAAACGTTCAATGAATATTACAAAAATGGTGAAAAAATTAGTGTCTCCCAAATTGTCAAACGAAAAATTGATGATCAAGAAGAAGTGATAGGAACAATACACTTTTAAACAGTCGCATGGGATACCTACGATACATTAATTAGCAGAATCTACCTAACAACTTAATTCATGAAAACATATTATTATCCCACAACACACATATACATTATTCTTTGACGAGAGTTGAAAAGTTGTAATACTAACTCTTAATTGAAGTATCATATCTGACTAGTTTCCATTATCAGCAATGTTGGATTCCACCATCCTTATCTAATGAAAGAACGAAATCAAAAACTGTTACCTTACATTAGAGTTTGGAGATTTTGCGCTTGTAACACCACATATTCTAACGATTTATACAAGAAATAAAACATAAATGTTGATTTTTTGTTGTTGATGGTTAATCGGTTAATGTTGAGTTAGTCTCAGAAAGTACATCTACGCAGTTACTCACTGCACGTATAAACATGGTATGTAACGACCATGAAGGCAAGTTTATCCATTTTTTTTAAGAGTAAGTTGTGTCAACACGAACACAGAAGTTTCTTTAATTATCTTCATCCTCCATAATTTTTAAGAAAATGTAGCTTCTCAATAAGTTATGAAAGTATTATTTACCAACGCAAATCTTCATTCTGTTTGTCCAGGTCGATCATCATCTTAACGAATGTGATCTTATCATAAAATTATTTTTATTATGAATACCGTACAATACAAGGGTTCGAGCTGATAAGAGCTAAGGGAAAAGGTATGTACATACACGTATCAATGGATAGTATACAATAATCTTTGTTGAATCAAGTGGAAAATGAGTGACTTACGACAGTCCGCTGAGGATAAATGTACGATATATCAAGTATTTCGTAAATTTTCAATACAAATAGTCTAAAAAATATCAAAGAAAATATTTTTGTGGGGTCAATGCAAAATATTTTATCGGTGGAATCTATCTCATTCTACTTAGCGTACTTTCATCGAAGATTTTAAGCGCAGTTATACTATACATTTCTTAAATTTAATGCGTGATGTACCATATATTATTTTTCTATTTGTCATCATCATATTCATATTTTTAAAATTATTTACAATCCTCTTGTAAGTTTCGTTACTTTCTACTCATGTATGTTTCTTTACTAGAGGCCAAGAGTCGTCAACAAACCATGACATAAGAACAAGAAATAAACCAGATCTTTGCAACACTTCTTAATGCCATTACCTGAGGTCGGTAAAGAATGTTACACAATACCGGATACACCGTACTGTTTTCGAGAACAATCCAAACGAAAGCCTCAAAAGGTCTTTTGAATTTCGAAGTAAGAATTTTGAAGATGTATTACATTTTGTACCCATTTCGACCAGTCTCAAACCAGATTAGCTCTAAATATGTATGGTTCTTCTAGAATAAAAATTACTTCGAACCAGATTCCTGCTTTTTTACGACCCATTCAAACGAACCAAATATAAAATAGAGCATAATATCCTATTTTTATTCATTCTTCGCAAGAGTGAACACAATGTGCTATAATACATCGCGAATCTAATACATTTTGAAAAACCTATTTAGCATGGCATCACCATCTGAAATAAAAACCCATATCCTCTATGACTGAAAATCCCCTCAACCCATCCTCATCTCATTCCGTCAATAATAAGTTGAAGAGATACAGCAATAACATTATGTTTTGGAAAGATATTCCCCTTTATCTCCAGTAGTCTTCCATTTAGTTGTTGCTTATTTCAGTGTCAAGTTTTTTCCAACTTCTTTCCTCAAAAGGGTGCTGAAAAATCGTCTTCGAAACAGAAAGTGAGAACATGTTTTCAAGTAATCTTAGCTTCAATTCATTTTCCCTTGTTTCTGAGCATTAAACGAGTCTAATGTTAGCATATATTTCAGTCTCATCTAAGTTCTTCGTAACTATATAATTTTTTTTAACCTGGCATAGTTTAGATCACCTACATTGCCCTTATATTTTGAAATCTGTTACGCATTATTTATACTACAGTTATTTCTTATTGCGTCTGAAAATAACCCTCACTTAAGTGAATGACCGGTAACTTCTAGAAAAAGTATTTTAAAAATAATTAATTTACTAAACCAAATTCCTTCCTATTACGCACAATGTATTGAATTCAATTGTTAAAGTCTATAAATTACTTAAATAGCCGGCAAATTATGTTTTAAAATGTAAAATCATAATGCACGTATATTATTGCATCTACTGGTACAAATTTATGAATTTGTATTCTTGTACAAATACAAACGTTTGAAGCACGAATCCTCAGTTAGCAGAACCACTTTAACAAAATATACAAAAATCAAGGCCGTTCTCACTGGTTAAGGCGCCCTAGAGAAAGACACCACCATCGCAAATTGACCAAGTAGTGTAAATATTGAAGTTTGTTGGATCAGCATGACTTTACAATGGACGGTCTTGACTGAAATCACTACAGTGATGCGTATTCTTAGTTTGTGTGAAGGACACAAGTTACACGAAGTGTGAAATTTAATTAAAATGAGTTTGTATGCATAAGCATGAACGCTATAACCATTTTATTTTATACCATGCGTGGTTATTAGATTCGAAACAGATATAATAGACCTTGAGTCGTAAGGACCATTTTAACTCAAAAGAGTCCCCCGGAATCGGACACATATTAAACGACGTCATTTTCTACCCAACAGGATAATATTAGCCATTTTTTAATTTGTTCCATAAACAGAACCTATGTCAATTCTTTTATGCAACAGTTAATTAAAGCCTTAACTGTTGCCAAGTCCAGAATTGCTACGATAAAACTGCGCAGGGAATAGTCACGCATCAAGAACGATGCGTATTTCACACTTCCTGAAGGAAGACCGATGCAGCTAATGGTCATGCAATGGGCAGCGCAGCAGAACAAGTGAGCTCATTAAGCACATGCTAGGTTTCTCTCATCATGGAAGATGCGGATACTACGTCCGGCGATTGCATGGTCTTCTGGATTAAATTGGAGAAACCGAGGACATCGTTTGACAGGAAGAAAATAAACTAGAAAAATGGGAGATATTGATCAGTTAATACAGAATTCAAGGAGCTTCCAAATATATTTAGGCAAAGAAGCAAAGCAACTGTAGATTCATTAATTCTGCTCATCTACCTTCCAAATATGTTTTTCCATTTATGAATAACAAACATACTGGAACAGGAGCTCAATTGTCAAAGTAAATATTATTTTGTTTATATAAATATTTTTGAGGATTGAAAACAAGCTAAAAGACTTTGCTTTTTACTTTTGCAATACTTACTTCTAATCGCGATAACTCTCAATTTTATTCAGTAACTAGAAATTTGTAACGAAGTTATCTTAAATAAGCTTTCGCGTAAGAGCATTGCTCACTGTCTCACCAATCATGCTGACAGGGATTTCAGCTTTTTCTTCTTTAGACATTGGGTCAAGAGGGTACATGCGCCAATGCTCGACACTTGGGATTTTAGAGCCAAATCAGCAAGGTGTAACATAATTCTAGCAAGGTTTTGAGATGACAAAATGTTTTTTTCTCAACTTTTTATTAAATAATTATTTAGATAATCATAAAAATACCAATAAGTCAATGCAAATACGTCGTATGACTATATGAATTTTAATCACAATAAGTAGAAACTATCATTTGACCTTAACAAGAGGAAAAGTAAAGGAATCATTTCACTAGTTACGTAAGAACAGGAAAACGAACATACTTATTTTAGCGTCTCTTGTACACACTCATGAGTGAGAAGTAGATTTTTTAAGAGTTCTAAATCTGGAAACTCAAATTGTCACAACAAGCAAGTATTCTTGATTACCGAGTCCCACCAATTATTCGAGAACTGCTATTCGTTGTCTTGATTCATTTGCACAATTGAACAATAAGAAAATTATAACATAATTGTTTCAATTTTTATTTCAATAAAAATTAACATTTATTTTATAGTCTTTTGATATAATACAGAACTGAACAAACTACAATCTTTAGTTATTGTATAAACGGGATACGTGCCCTTAACAAAAATAAGCAATTTAAAAGAAATAATGCAAATTAACAAGACAAACTAAAACCTAATAGAGTTTACTTTATAAAAAGCTATAACAGAATTGACAAGTGAGATATATTGACAATAAAATATAAATAAGCATTTTAAATCGATGAAACGTTATTCATAATATTGCATACAAAGTAATTTGTTTGAAATTTTATTTTACAAGTGCGATCTATTACTATGTTTTAAACCAGCATGAAGTATGATACAGTTGTTTCGCATTATATAGTAATTTAATTTAATATAGGTTGCCAGTTTCTGTTCTTTGAGATTGTAATTTGAACGCATTTTTTCAATCGCGGAGATAGTGTTTATCAAGCTTGATGTGACTTGTTCCTCACTTCCAACAAGTATTATGAGTACTCAACCACACAATCACATGTAACGTCGCAATGCTTACGGGAAAATACCTTATCCTGTTCAATATTTGTGTGTCCTGATATTGCGCATACTTCGACATTCTCTTCGTAAAATGAACGAAGGTGAATGTACCGAACGGAATGCCGTAGCAGAGGTATGCAGGTAAGTAAGAGTTCTCCCATTGCAAAACAATGGTTTATTTCAAATCTGTCCCCTAAAATTTGGGACAGTTTTAAGCAAGAATTATCACGAAATATTTCCATACATGATGAAAATTATGCTGATTTTTGAAGTTAAGCGATATCATGGAACATAAACACGTATACACCAGTACTTATTGTATTTTATAAAAAAGATGTTTGTCATACTATCCAATCGTTTTTATTTATTAATTCATAAGTTATTTTCGGCCGCGTGGCGGTCATCATCAGTACTGTTACAAAAAAATATATATATAACAGCTATTTTGTGAATGACATTGTTAAAACTGTGTTAAAATTGAAGAAAATTAAATCATACATTAAAAGATTAATTACTAGTTGACACGAAACATAAAATTAGAAAGAAACAAATTCTAAAAAGGAAAATCAACTTAAGGAAGCTAGCATACTTGGCTCCATTGATGAGAAGGGTGGCGAATGCGCCATTACCTCAAGAAATGAGGGTTTTTACATGGAACTCATTGTCCGCTGACGTCATCTATTGTATTGTGCCGCAAGTGCTGCAAGGCTAATTTGAGGTAACGAGAGATGTCTGGAGAATGCTGGTTTAAAGTAAGGATGAGTGGATTAAAAAAAAAAATGTTATAAATACGGATGCTTTCCAATTTTAACCTCTTTCAAAATCTGTCGTCTATTTCCAAAATGTGGAAGTTCTCATCGGTGTGAAATGTGTGATTGTCCTCTATAAGGTGTGTAGCGAAGTGTGATTGTGTTGTGTTGTATTTAAAAGCGTGTATGTGTTCATTTAAAATTTATGTTAAGTTCCTATCGTTTGATCACTGCATTCTATGCATGTGAATGTACACCACTTCATTGGAGAGAGTAATTGGGTCTTTAGCTCTAGGAAGAATGTTTTGAAGAGTGTGAGGGGAGTGAAATGTTTCTAATCGTACCGTTCGAGTAAGCTGACATTTTAAGGAATACTGGTCCAATGTATGGGATGGTGAGGAGTTTAATTGTGTGGGGGGAAAGGGATGTTATTTGTTTCTTGTGAACACTGTATTTTCTTCCTGATAATAGAATCTATTAGACATTCATCGTATCCGTTATTTAATGCTATTATTTTTATATTTTGAATTTCTTCAATTGTATTTTTCTAGAGTGGTATGGTAAAAGTGTGATAAGGAATGGATAGATGCGTGTTTGTCAGTAGGTGAGTGTGTAGAAGTGTTGTGTATTGTGCAGTCTGAGTGTGTAGGTTTTCTAAAAATATTAAATTCGTGACAGTTCTTGACAAGAGTAACAGTGAGATCTAAAAAGTTGGGTGTCCTAGACTCATTTTCAATTTCTGTTGTGAACTGGATTGTCGGGTGCAATGAATTAATGTAAGAGGTGAATTGTTCTATTAGGCGTTGAGTTTCCAGCCGCAAGGTCGTATCATTTACCTAGCGGTACCAATAAAATACGTTATCAAGGAGTGGATGATTGGACGAAAAAAATTGTTTTTATAGGCTATTTCTGAATATGTCCGCTAGTAGCGGAGATAAAGGAAACCATATCGGTAAACCACAATCTTGGTATAAAATGAATAGTCAAACTTAAAATAATTTATATCTAAACAAAGTGAGATAAGGTAGAAAAGTTCAGATTTGACAGACACGGAACAGTTAGAAATATTTAATATACCTTTTAAAAAAATGTTTTGCAGTCTTCAGTAGGTGTGTTGGGAAATATTTCTTACATCAAATGACACCAATTTACAGTTGCTCGATATGTGTAATGTACGTCTTTAATGTTATTTACTTGATCTACGCTGTTTTAATGGTGTCAGTGGGAGTTTTAATGTAGTGTTGAAAGCCTGCGTTAAGTTCCCTTGCTAGTTTGTTTACGACACAACTGAATGAAATTATTTTCGGATGGTGAAGAGTTGATTGCATTGTGCATATTAAATGACAAAGGTAATTAAATGCGCGAATGACAAAGGCAATATAATCGGCTTTATCTCGTCACACTAGGTAATTTTAATTTATTTCAATTTACTTGTCGCGAAATAATTAAATGGCAAAGGCAAAATAATCAGTTTTTTCTCGTCACGCTAAGTAATTTTAATTAATTTTAAGATTTTGTAGCTTGTTAATCCTTGGTGTTCTAGAGAAATGGTTTTTGCGAATTAAATGTAGAGACTGCTATATCATGCAGTTGTCATGAAATTATAAAAGTATATTAATTCGTAATAATGACTCGCATTAGTCAGTTCTAGAAGGAAAAACAAAAAAGGCATGAAATTTTTTAGCATTACTCAATGCTTTCAGTGGAGATTCTTCAACAGGATTCGTAAACAACTTTTTAATTTAATGAATATTCTTTTGAGGGTGTGGTCAGGATCAAAAAAATTAACTAATTAACTTGCCAACGTTTCGGACATATTCTATCCATCCTCAGAGCTTGTTGTATATTTTTAAACCTCCATCCCCATATAAACTCTTTCTGAATCATGTGGATAAAGTGAGGAAGTGTGTGGTTTAAATGTGGACGAGTACCTACGGATGGAGTTTTAGAAATACATAACAAGCTCTGAGGATGGATAGAATATATCAGAAACGTTGGCGAGTTAATTAGTTTGTTAGATCCTGACCAAATCATCAAGAGAATATTAATGTCATATTAATTGGTCAAGAATTGCATAAGTCAAAATCTCTTTAATTATATTCCATAGCGCTCTAAAAAGCAGTAATTAAACGATTGTCTACAATGCGACGTGTCGTCGAGAAAAAGCAAGACGCCTGTATCAGAGGTTTCACGACATCCGTCCGCCTGTCCATCCGCAACGTCCGCTAACCCAACATGAAAGCAGCAGCAGCGATGTCGTTAGGTGTGGTGTGGTGGGCAGGCGAAGGACCCGAGGTCGACGGCCGCCCGCCCCACTTGAGGGTGATAGTAAGCGAGTGAAGTGAACGAAGGCGGCGGCGGCGACCGAGGACCCAGGTGAGCAAACCGCAGCGTGGCGATGAAGTAAACACGGATTGTTTTCGCTGACTTTCGGCGGATGTGGAGAGACCGCATTCCCAAGATTATTTTCCGGTTGACGAAAGTAATCTGAGCGACGATTTGGATTCCAAAACAGAAGAGATAATCTTTATATTTCGCGTATTGCGTAGTTCCAGAGTTATCCGTTTCATTTAAGTACTTCGAATACAGTGTGACGATGTCACAATAATACATTCTGAATTAATTCCCGTCTTGAAAGTAAAAAAGTGCGAAATTAAGTGATCTTTCGAAATAAAATCGATTCATGTGTTATGAAATTCCTGGAGAAAGTCCATGCGACGTATCACAAACAACGTTGTAATATAAAACGCTGCATATTTTATTTTTGGCTGGCATATTTGGTTTGACCGCATATTTCGAAAGAGTTTAATTTTTTGTTTGTTTCAGGGTGAGTGGAGAAGAAATATAAGTCAAGACTTCTTAATTTCTTACGAAGGAAATAACACGTATTAAAAGTCTCAAGAATTGTATGTACCCAGAACAAAGAGATTTATAAACTAACAATGAAATCTCTTTCTAAAGTGTTCAATAGAAAAAAGGTAGCACTATAGTGGAGTGCTGGCGCCGGATAGCAACACACATGTGGCAGCGGCGGCTGGCGTTCCTACGGCAACCTTCAGAGTCTGTTGCTCTCACCTACCCACGAATGCCCTGCCCTTGCGGAACAAGTCTCCAGCTGCACACGTCGCTGCTGAACTCGTTACAAGTGCTTTCAGAACTGCTCTTCCATCACGAAGTCTATCGACGAAAACTTCTCAGCGCTTCAATCATTCAATCGCAATTTAATTAACAGACGAAAATACTTTTTACCACTGGCATATTTATACAATCATGACCAATTCTACGAAAAAGGCAAGGTCCAAGTATTCCAAACAAGTTAACTCTAAAAACCAGTGAACGTAACCATGAAAGGGTGTTTGAGTGTAGATAGTCATGACAATGATATTTTCTCAGATGATATTAGGAGAAAACTTTGGTCTCTTAATTTCAATCATTCTGTTTCCTTTTGGGAGGTTAATGCAAATGCATACTGTATAAAATTTAGTGCTAGGAGTTCTAGTCAATTAACTTTTGGTTCCCTTAATTATTGTACTCACTATCCTGATCTAAGCTACATGCAAGAATGTCAGTCTGTATGTAAGGGTCTTCAAGAAACTGTATCAAATGTTAATTTTCGGAGCGAGGGAAAAACTGTATATACTCCTAGTCTTTTAACTTTGTGGAATATTAATATTCAGTGTCTGATTACATCTGTTTGCCTTATGAATAAAATAAATATATTTGGACATGCTACTAATGATAATTAAGTGACATGTAGTTCTGAAAATAATCTTTTGTATATTTTTAATAAAAATGTACTCAAGACGCCTCGAAATTTCAAGTTGGAGGTAATTTTTTTGAAAATGAATGTTCTCATGATGATGTTAATAAGTTGGTACCGGTTGTATGTTGGAGACAGCATTCCAATGTATTACTTGCATCTATTAGACATAGTATTGTTGAATCCTTCGAGTTAGTTGATGCTCCAGGAAAGAATCTTACGTTGTATATCGAGTGTAGAAGATTAAATCGATTCGTACCTAATCTAGAACTACGTATAGAGACGGTGGTTCAAGTAAAGGTAATTACTTCGTCGGATTTAAATCGTAAATGTGACGTCATCGAGAGCGCCATATGTGCAATACTGAAATTGAGATACACTTTGATACTGGTCAACTTTATTGGCATTGAGCAGGGAAGAAGCACATTAATGCTAATTTTTGAGTAGATAATCACAGTAGAATTTTGTATTAGTGGATGATGGTTAAGGGAATTTAAATTAACTTTCATTTTGTATTATTATTTTAATGGGAATTTTGTAGCTATAATATTTGATATAAAATAATGCAGTCATGAGACTTGTAGTTGTTAGTAGGGATTATGGGTGCTTGCATCCTTGTTTTTGTTATGTCATTTATTTCAGCTGTGCGTGTGTGAAGATGTGTGGTGTAATCACCAAAGTGACAGTGCACCAGTGATGACTTTCTTCGTGTCAGTGACTGCGGGCTCAGACACCAAGGAAGATTTAGTGGGGAGGAGCTGTAACGTCGGAACCAATACATTCTGTCGATTTGTGAAATATTAATATTTCTTCGCATTTCGCAAGCCGGATACTGTTAAGCAGCTTACAGAAAGTGGCCGATCGGCGCTAATGCGGAAGGGCGACGAACTTGAGACCCACCGTCGCCGGATATAGAACAATGAGACACTCTGAAAAGGGTGCGCGCGGGCAGCTAGCTGGGACCGACGGCGGCTCGTCGTCGCGATCGAGCCAGTTTTCCCAGAAGCCGAAGGGGTGAACAAGAAGAGTACTTGCCAGGTGTGGTAGCGAAGACGTGGTTATTTGCTGATCACGTGACTTCTGCTACTGTACATATTGGGAGGAGTGAAGATCCTCGAGGACTTTTACGTGGGAGTAGAGTTCGCCGGTTGCGTGAGATGTGACCGGGTTAGACTAGGTCGCTTAGACCAGATGTTCGTTAGAGGCTGCTGCGGTAGTCTTGAATAAGTCATTACTAGTTGCGAGTGTCGTAACTTGTAATAGTTAGTTGATGGGGAAAACAACTGGTAATTTTGGAGATTCATATAACCTAGACGGTTTACTATTTAGTTGCATTCATCTAAATTTATCTAAGTATAATTAATGCTTTCTGATAGCATTACTGGTGTAATAACAGGTTGTTATATGTATTAATAATTTTGGGAGTTTCTCTCCATTTGTAAATTCAGATTTCTAATTAATTTGTATTAAATCATTATTTATTGTTATTACACGTGTGTTTGATGCTGGTTATTACACGTGTGTTATCACAAGCTGGTGGCAGTGACGAAAACTACCATAGGGATTGTGGTATTTATGTGGATCCCGCTTCTACCAAAAAAATACTAACATCGCATAGGGCTTGTGGTGTGATGTTACACCGTGGAACACCCCCAATACAACACCCTATACACACCCGTCTCGATTACACCAAAAACCAAATTAGAAAGGACGTGACGTTTCAGAAAAATCCCTCTCTTAAGTTTTAAACCGTATAAAACATTTAATGTCACAATTATTTACAAATCAAATAACTGAAATATTTATGATCAGATGTAAAGACACCAACCCCTCAGGTCTATTTACATGGACTTTATTTTGGAAGGAGCCTTTAAAATATATTTTTTCTATAGTATATTTCTGTAATTAATTCAGAAACAAATTAATACAGATAAAGCACTGAACTTAAAAAAAATTCGTGCTGCTAAACTCTCACCTCGTTGGTAAGAGTTCTCTTTGATCCTCAATCCCTCATTGACGCACTGATTTCCGATAATGAGCTCCTTATAACAAGTACATCTGTTCCTTTACTTTATTCTGTAAGAAGACGCCAGAGTTGCGCTGGAGAATCCGACGCTTCTTATTCCATTCGTCCACTTGACACGTGTAACCATACCACGAAGACCGTCTGTTACCATGTCATCTGAAGAATGTCTGATTACAACTTACCTCATACCAACGATCCATTTTCTCATTCAGTTTATTACAATTGCGAATTTCATTAGGACGCTTTATTTACAATTTAAATTATTCGATTACAATACATGTATTATATAATGCGAATGTCCAAGGTTTGCTCTGGATTACATGTAAAATGTATCTTATTTTAAATAATCAGGAGTTTTCAAAATAATTTTACCAACTGATTAAATATCCTAAAACACTTTGACTTTGAAAAAGTTTGTTCCATTTCGTGGAATTTGTAAAGGTCAGTATTTGCGCAGTTATGCTCTCCATCATTACTTCTAAAGTGTTTAGTAGATTAAGAATAAAACGCAATAGTTGCCGTAAGTTAACATAAATCCAATTATTGAAACGGACTAAGAATGCAAAGGTAGTAAAATTAAAATTTCGTTAAAATGTTCGCCATCGTCACACGATATAAAAGAAGATCAATATTTTAAAAAAAAATACGAAAAAATTATAAACCGTTCGGGATGTATGACTTATTGACATCTGGATAAAGTTTACATCATTGATTTGACAGTCTCATTGATTTGGTAAAGTTGATGTGTATTTATTTATATAATATAGGAAGAACTTTGAGATGAGGTCTTCACCATCGTAATAAACAGAAATAATACATTGAAAGCAATATAGGTCTTATTACCGAAACTTCAAATTGTCACAGAAAGATAGCAAAAATTGCCAAATTGTCACGGAAAGATAGCAAATTCATGCTTTTAAGTTCTGTTTGAAACATTTTGAACTTAACAGTCATAAAATTCTTGCTATTTTTCTATAAAATTCTCGACGACAGTTTTAGCACGGACTTGACAATACCGTCCAATTATTGGAGACAAACTTGTCATCTCTTGGCGGTGTACAAGGGCACCTGGAGTCTATGTGGGTATATTTTTTCATTTTCAATGACAGTTTTACTTAGGAGTCAAAATTAAAAATAAACGAGTCATTATTTTCTGCAAAGGGGTGAAGGTTGAAATATTTCTCATGGAAACTATCCGTTCCATTTTAAGATGATTTAATATTCTTTAATATCTTAATTTTTGACAAAGTTACACTACTTCAAAGCACAACGTTATTCATACTTTCATCTGCGTGAAAAGTGAACTCTATGAGCTCTCATAGCCTCAATACGCCAAAGAAGTTGAAGATAGGAAGATTTGCGTACTTGTCACTTTTTATATTTTTTCCCCTACTTTTCCGACATTTTAATAGTCATTTTTGCAAAATTGCACAATCCGTTCACCATAAATGTGGCAAAAACTAGTGGTACAAAACCATTGCACATACTTTCTCATATACGCTTCTCCGTCTGCAGCATAGAGTGAAAAAATTCTATAGTGAAATAGTCATTTCTGGCGTGGTCCTCTATATTTTGATCGTCTTCCAGTGCTCTGTTCATGCTCAAAGTCGCTAGATGAACTTATTACTGTCTTATATTTGAAATTTGAGAGTAAAATAAACATTCAGAATAATATTTCAAAACAAATAGCGACATATCAGTCTTATAAATATCGTAAAAGTATTGTGTAAATGTAATTTCGTTGTAGACAGAAATTTATGTATTTTCGTATTTGCAGTGCGTTTTCTGTCCTCCTATGTATTTTATCATTATCATATCTTTCATTTCAGTTTACTAACAGTGTATTCTACGTCTGCTTGGTCCATTTACACTGCTAAATATTGTTCAAGCTTCTTGAAACTGTAAACAAATGCGTAAATGTAGCAGATAGAAATTATTTTTTTGCGTCTATACCAAACTTTCAGGCGAAATACCGCTAATGCGGATGTAATGCATACTAATTCTACTATACGTACAGAAAGTTTAAGCAAAATCGTTGAACCAGTTTTTGAAAAATATTCCAAAATGTACTTTGACCTTCATGTGAAGTACCCTTTGTGTTCAAGTAAAAAGAAAATTGACAGCACATGCATATGTCAGTCTATTTCTACCCTAAATGCGAAAAATAAAAAAAAATACCATTCGGTCAGGAGTGCTGCGTACAGACGGACGAACGTTATGCCAAAAACCACTTTTTCGGAATTAGGGATCTCCAAAACGGATATTTCCGCAAAAGTTTCGTTTTCGAATTTTTTCACGATTACAATACTTTCTATATACTACGTATATGAGAAAGTAAAATTGTACAATATTCATATTTTGATGTGAGAATCATACCTATTGTCGTTCTCCATAACAATATGCAAAATCTAATTTTGACGGATAAATAGTACGCGATTTGTGTCAATCTCCCATACCACAATTAATCACTTTAGCACGGCTACAGTACCTTTATTTGTAATGAGGAAATGTCTGAAAGCCATTTCACATTAGTAATACACATAAGCGAGATAAGAACACTTCAATGAACGTATAAGCAATTAAATATAAGCCATGAAGTACAAATCAAAATTTCAATTACATCCTGATAACGAATATTGAGGAAGATCATTCCTTACAATCATATTTCTCGCTACAATCATTTTGATTATACATTCCTCTGAAAGAACGCACAATCAATAGCGTAATCAATTTAATACTGTGCTTTTACAAAAAGGAAAATTAATTGCAAACATGATATTATATTATATTTTATATATATGTGTGTGTTACTAATTCTGGGTTAACAGCCCGGAATCTAAATGTAATTTTGACCCCCTTTCTCAATACTTTTAAAGACAGGAGACGAGACCCCGCGGTCTAGTCTCTAATAAGGACTATCTTATAACAATTATTATTATTATTATTTTGATGTAGTGATGCAGCTTTAAAGGTGTTTTAACTGGTTCTAATCAGAGATTGCTACCCGCTCTCTAAAGGATTAGATCCACTTTCTTAAAATGTGGGCTGTGCCAAAAAGAGCGATCTCTTGTATTTCCCATTCTCTTGGTTTGCCTGGTAAGGAATCTAAATGCTACTTTAAATTTACAGATAGCGCACCAAAGAAACCTACTGTGACAGGGATAATCTTTGTTTTAACTCCCCACATTCTACTAATTTCGACAGCCAAATCTTTGTACTTCAGCAGCTTCACTGCTTCTTTCTGCGCTAAATTTTTATCTGTTGTCACTGCTACGTCAATCAGCAAAGCAGGTTCTGTTTTTCAGGTCCTTAATTACAATATCCGGCCTTTTTTATTATTATTATTATATTATAACAACTTAAAAAAGCTCTTTAAATATCCATTAATTACGTACGTTTCAATGAATTATTAATATGTAATTGCTTATCTCAATTTACAGAATACAAAAGAACGTACTTTATCACACTTTTCGGTGTTGTTCGTATTCAACTACAAAAAATATATTGGGCAGGAGTTCAGTAGAATGAGGAAAAACCTGGACTTAATCCACGAACATAACATTTTACAGTTATCAATACAATGGTTTTGTTCAAGAAATTGTCTGAACTTAAGATTCAGGTATTAAGCATAGATACATAAGAATACTCATTAAAGAGTCGCAATCGCATAGATACATAAGAATACTCATTAAAAAGTCAAAACCATCCGAATAAAAGATGACGCAAGAGGTTTATCATTCGAGGCAATTATCGTAGAATACGCAGTGTCCTAAAAGTGTGTAAATGGTGGGGTAGTAAGAATACTCATATTAATTATTGACCATAAAAGAAAAACAAAGAAAGGTCAAGAGATCACATTTTGAAACTCGGTAATTTCATGTTCGAATGTAATAACGTCCTACGGGTTTGAAATAATAAAAAGTACTAGTATCTGATCTCTGGAATATCTACAAGTTTTTTGGTTAATATATAAAAATAACTTCGATTCATCCGTATCTATGTGAACGCCAGGAGGAGAAGCTTGTGGTGATCATTAATGATAGTTATTTCAGTACAAGAGCATCCCAAATCCGTCATTTACCTGTAACACATTGCTTTTAACAAGCCAAAGTCTCGATAATTTTGCACAATTAGCGAGTTATTACCTTGGTTTTCGTGTTGGCGCAATTTTAACTAAAGACGAAAGTAAAGACTATATTTACTTAAACGAAATAACAGGTCTCAGCCACAACACATTATTTCGACGGGGTAATAATAAGACGTTGAGAACTTAACACTAATAAAGCTATCCATTGATGTACCTAAATACAGACCGAGATATTTCTTTCAGCTCAATAAAACAAAACCGAACAAATGTTCACGTCCTTTGAAGGACGTGCGCTCATTCAATTACGGATCTTGTTTGCAGACAATTCGTTTCACGAAAGGAAACGGACACGACCGATTCGCAAGACGCAATAACGAAAATCGTGACGTAACTCACCGCACAACTACCTTTCTCATCGCCTACGAACACGAGTATATTTCAGAGACAATGAATTGCAGAATTTTTCACTTCTAATTAACTACGTGCGATAGACGAGATAGAAAAACGTGCAGTGAAGGAAATGAATTAATTAGTTTCATCCTTACTAATACAATAAACTTGCTACCGTGAACGAATAGATTTTTTGAACAACTATTCTTTCTAGATCACAATTAAAGCATGTAACACATCTAATCAAAATTTTGGAAAAATTGCTCGGTACCGGGGTTCTTGGACTCAACTTAGAAAAATGCGTGTATAGAATTTCGAAACACATCACTCCACAAATGACATTAAACACCACATAAAATTAAATTTTAAATAATAAATTTGTCAAAAAAGCAGTACAAACTGCGTATGACCACGTGGAGGAGAATAAACTAATTTACTCTCCGGAAGCAGTCAAGGGACCATCCCATCAATTCCGATCAAGGGCCCTAAGGCAGAGGCGGATTCAAAAATTCCTAGATAAGTTAAAAAGTTATCTGCGAGTGATAATACTAATATAATGTCAATATGTTTGTAATTTAACACAAAAAAAATTTTTACATGTACAAATTATTATCGAACTATAGATTATTCTGAGTATAGTGTTTAAAAATCATACGAGTTGAAATAACACTAAATTCACGATTTATTGTTACAATAGACACGCCCCTAGACAAAGCCTAGAGAACCTGTAGGATAAATCCGCCTCTACCAGAAGGAAAACCGGAGCAAAACCCGGGCCAGGATGGGGCTACAGAATTAATGTACACAACCGTGCCAAAGTTGAATACACATAAAACTAAATTAATATGAGCCATAATCATGCAAGAAAATAGTTTTTGAAATTGTTATAAGTTATTTAAAAAGTACTACAGCAATGGCGTGATAAAGTACAGGACGAATTTAACTTTTATTAAAATCAATAAATTCTTTTACATTGTAGAAGCACTGGTGCAGGAGATAGTTTTTAACCGCGTATTTGAAGAGATTCAATTTCATAATATCTTTTATATTCTTGGGCAGGGAATTATATAGAACGATTCCCGAAAAAAATCCAATTTGAAAAAAAAATTGTTTGAAGGCCCACAGGGACCAACCTTGTAGTTCTACACGTTTACGTGCTTACATGAGCCAAGTTTCGAAGTCGTAAGGTCTCCGTGCTCGTAGAGAAAATCAAAATAGTTTAATTGTTCAATAAACATTATGTAAATCGAATTTCGGAACAATTTCTTGGTGGCACACTTAGTCTCACCACGAAAAAAGCGTGTGCGGAATTTCAAAGCCTTTTCGTAGCCTTTTTTTTCCAATCCGCGACATTTCTACAAAACGTTTAATGTTAATGACAAAATTGAAATCGAAAAAACAAAATGCTGCGTTATCTTGTTGGACGCATTTTGAAGAACACATGTGTAAATTTTTTGGCCTATGCATCTTTGCATTACGCAGCGAACTCACAGACTAACGAACTCTTTGTTTTATACATAAGTGATGTGATAGTGCGCTTGTGTGTTTGGCAAGAAACTAAGTTTACATTACTGAACAAATCTTGATGCAATTTGTCAGAGATCGTTTGAAATCCAGAGGGGTTCACAGGATAAGTTATGCAGTCATCAATTAACACTTTGTATATTATACATTAACTTTCATTCGAGAAAAAAGGACAAATTTATTCGGATCCTTTCATTTCTACTAGATTTTCGGACGAATTTTCGGATAAGGTATCCAATGAGTTACTGTAAAAACAAGAATATCTGCTCCAGAGAGGAATCCTCTCCAATGCGAAGGAAAATAGGTCAAAGATTCAGAAGATACTCTGAAAAAGGAGTTTACAGATACAAAATTTGGTAACGAATCACATTGAACATCTAGGTTTCTCTCTTCATACATCAAAACTACGACGTCGTACAATAAAAAACCAGTTGAGCAATCGCAGCTCAAGTTCCGTCTTGAGGGAATTCCCCCATTTCGACAACCCTTGAAATGCATCCGACCAAATAAAGCAGGATACGGCACATCATGATTTCATTTTTTGATTCGTCATGCCACTCCATCGAAGTACCCTTAGAGCAAATATCGTCTCTAAGAAGTATTGACTTCTCTAATGGAGTTCTAGTACTCTGTAAATACCTACTGTATTCATAAGAATTTTCTCCCAAAAACAACAAAATAGTGGTTTCGATAGTTTCCAAACAGTAGATCCTTTTCCCTCGATTATATCTTTGAGAAAAAATAAGTTGCACAATTTTGGATTTATCATCTTATTGAATTACTGACTTACAGAAATACAATTTTGCCTACTATAACGCATGGAGAAATCAAAAGTTTTTACAGTATTGAACAAGCAATAAAATTAAGAAATAATTAAAATACTATACTATTTGTAAAATTATAAATACCGAATTGAGATGAGGGAAAAATGGCCATGCCATACATTCGTGATAGTGCTTCCAAACAATCGCTCACTCTGAACATGTGTATATCGTATTTCGAAGAACTTTCAACAGACCGTATTTCTGATCAGTTAATGATCTTAATGAACATGTTTATCCTGTGCGATTAACCGAACGGTAAAGAAAAATAAGTTTTGTTTATTTTAATGAATTATTTATTTTTATTTAAGTACTTTAATTAGAAATCTGAACATGTTTATCCGAAGCAAATGTTAATACCCGAAATATTTTCAGATACGTGGCATATATTTAGAGAAATGTCGGGAAATACCAATCGATCCCTAACGAAGACAGCTCATAAGGAAGTGTACATTTTTAATACATCTCATTCTAACATTTTATTTCAGTATTTATCTTTAATTTCTTTAATTATAAATTGTTTGTCTTGACAGTTCTTGTGGTAACAGGCTTGGAATTGCATGGAAAATAAATTATTGAACATACCTAAATATCTAAATGGGACACCACTTAGGTATGCAGACGTATTATGCATTAAATCATAATTCACAACTATTAAAAAAAAATAGAAGTCAACGCTTTTAATCAACTTCGTGAAATTAACTTCACTCTCCCTTGTTTTTAGGACATAATGTTCTCTACTCAAGGAGTGGAAACAATTAAATACGCATTTCGACCATTAATCAACATGATCAACCGTTTTGCGATACTGACGAACTGAGAGGGTTTCCACAAAGAGTACTTTTACAGTATCGGGAATCCTACAACATTTTAATTCTCGATTTCGCAAACATATTTTTAATTTAAATAGTACGTCTTCCATTCTACGAACATTAAAAAAGTAAAAACGAACGAAGACCAACATGATTATTCAATTTCAAGAAAATTATGTTCAAAAGATGCAATAAAAATACTGAAGAATAGCAATTCAAATCAAACTAGTTACCAACGTACTCTCTTATTCGTTCAATCAACTCCACACATTTTGTTAAATGATATACACACAAATAAACTGTATTAACACGTGTTTCGAATATAGGTCACAAATAAAATCGACAAAAGTAACTAGTCATACATATAACAAGACGTTGCAACTCGAGTGTCAAGATATTGGTGCTCAAATGTTATCATTTCTTACATAAACACACTTAAAATATGTTGGTGAGGTGATAAAAGGGACTCCGATGCTTTACCCGAATCGCTTCCTGAGCTACCTACTCTTCTACGAGACTGTGGCGAAATGACAATTAAATATGACAGTGAGACAGTTTTTTTCCCTTTTTCATTGGATGGCTCCAAATTCGGAGGGAACAGAGACGTAGAATTGATGGATAGCGATACCTATTTAAAACGGATTGATATTATGACCGATAAATATTTTAGTTTTTAGCGTTAGGAGAATATTTTATTGGTTTACTTCATAAAAATTCTCATACTTAGGGTGGAGGAGGAGGATTGATCCCCAATCCGGGGAATATACCTCTTAAATGGGTGTGAACGCATTGTTTCCGGCCTCAGGAAATACCTAGACAAAGTATGAAAATCCCAAAGGGTATGTTACTTGACAGCCACGAGAGAAAAAGTGTAAAACACTTCCTTGATACTAGTAAATAAAGATGTCGATTTTTTTGTTAAAAAAAGAACAGAAAATCTGCTCACTCTACTGGTTTCACATTTGATGTTCATTAGAAATATTTATTGTACGTACTCAAAGTCCCCAAGAGAAATGAATTCAGCATCATATTAGTATGCAAAAGTATCCTTTAAACAATAAAATTATCTCACAATTTTTAGTTTTAAAAATTAATATTTCATCTTTTCAGTTCTCAGTTATAGTACTCTTATCGAGAGCACCAGTGTCCCCTTACTTTTACAGAGATTATTCAGAGTATTTTTTCGAAATTTCTTGGTATTTTAATGGTCTAGATCCCATAAATCCAAATGAGAATGAACAGTTTTTAAATATAGAATAATGATAGATGAAAACACCTTGCAACGAGCTCAATGGTAAGATCTTTTTATGCTTGCGTCAGGCACAAAAAGACACGTTGTCAAAACAAATTTTATTGTTTTAAATTAAAAAAGTTTTGTGTAATGTAGAATTTACACAAGCTAAATAATTGAAGATATTTGTTTCTATCTCACTATTGGCATAATTCCCAGGGAGATAATTAATCTAAATTTATATGCGAGATAATACACACAAATTCATTTGATTACAATAGTTTTGTCAAAATATTCGCGATTTCATATCTGCGCCAAACAATCCTTTCAATTTCTAATTCTTCTATTTATATTTTTATGTATTGAGATAAATAAATAAATAACCACATACAACCACTATAATGTTCACTAAACACAATGAAAATATACTGTTCGCCCCCAAAAAAGGTCGTTAAGTGATAATTTATTTATTGATCCTTTCTATAAATAGATGGACGAGGTCTGCTGTTCATTACGATAAGAACACAAGAGAAGCTTCTGTTTCCAAGCTAGTGGAGAGGGCAGGAGGTGTGTTCTGTGGCGCAATAAGTGTCACGTGGAGCGAGGCGTCGACTACCGCACGTCAAGGTCCGTAAACAGCTAGTCACGCTGAACACCAAGACACTCCCGAGTTACAACAAATTCAATGATGGTAGGCAAATCGACCACAATGTCTTCACTGCGATGAAACTTACATCGCTCCCACACTCTCCAGGAGAGTAGTAGGTATTGTGTACGTCAAGTGTTCGCTAAACACCATTCCTGTGGCTCGAGAACGTTCCATTAGGGTGATTAATAAACGATCCTATTTTCTTACACAAGAAGAAATTTTTCCTTTTCAAAGTCTTATTATGTGCGAGTTACACAGCATACTGGAGCAAAAATACGCGTACAGCCTCACCAAGAATTGAGTACATTCCGAACTATAAAGCAAGATAACACACATAAAGCGAAATGCGCTGCGGCTTATAGGAAGTTACATAAAATCAGAATACATACACGTCGCAGATATTGAAAATAGGATGCCAAATTTTCCATTTCAAGAAAGGTAAATTTATTTCGGACGATTTGATATTTCCTGAAAAATGCATGCGTAATTAGAAACTAAATTTTAAGTTACAAGCTAATGGATTTTGTTATGAGATGTTTCATATGCCTGACGACTGGTTTTTTAACTAATTTTTTTTTGTACTAATTAAAATAAATTTCTAATGTTTTGTACATTGTCCTTGCGTAGGTAAAGTTTACAAAAAAACTACATTTTTTTGCTTACAAAATTGTTTTCAAGTAACAAGTTTTGAACATGTTAAACCTCTTTTCCACACCAAGTCTTCCATAAAGTCTAGTGTTCATAAAACGTTTTTGGCTAAATTATACTTTTCTGTTAATATGCGCCATTTAAGTTTCTCATTAGTTGTAGAGCAATTGAGGAACATTATGAGCCAGATTGTTTTAACAAATCACCATTACATGATAATACTTTAAGACATCACCATTATATAACACCCGCGACCCCATTATATATATGTTTATAAAATATATACACACATACGTACATTTTATACACATTTTAAACATATAGTAAAGCAATGCACTTACACCTGGTGGCTATGAAATGAAAACTGTCCCGTTTCCCAGTACCGAGGGCGTCGCTCTGCAATACCTGAATAGGATAAGCTAAGGGAGAATGTTGGCAGTGTTTAAGATCAACAGGACGATGTTCGCAAGATAGGAATATACTCACGCGCAGACTGCGCTATCATTTTGAAGACAGGATATCAATATTTTTTGTGGGGCTTTACGGCTCGTCGACATCGAGGTCATTGGAGCCCTAAAAACTTGTACAGGTAGGGAAAATGCAGTTACGCACTAAGGAGAGCCAACATGACTATCCCTGCGTGTGGGACTCGCCGAATGACTCAACCATACCCACTAAAAACCCTCCTGAATTACAATATATCCAACCATTGAGGACAAAAAATGGAGGGGGGGTGGAATTAGGAAAATGAAAGATACCTTAGCCCTAACAGCGTCGGGACCGAAAAGAACACGGGGTGACCAAGGAAGGTGAGGAAAGAGAAAGGAAGGAGCCTAGAACAAGTAAGTGGAAGTAATGCGAGACTCGGCTCCGTGTTTGCCAAACACGTACTTACTAGATGTAAGTCCCCTGGGGGGAGGATATCAAAGGCGTTAATAGGAAATAGGTTAGTTTTCATTTCAAAGCCATCGGGTGGGAGTGCTGTATATTGCTTCAGCCTAAAACATGCTACAAAGCAGACAAATGTTACGATCTGCGAGTGAACACCAGTAAAAGAACTGTAAATAATGTTAACGAAGTCGAGCATGTATGAAACGAAGTTCCGTTGATTCTGAATGAGGAAATAACTTTCCTTATCCCTCTTGCCTTACCGTGTCCCTTCCAGTGGCAATTGTAAGACTTATCTGTAGAAATGTGTTGGCTTTCGAGACTTTAATCCATTGTCGAATCATAAGTTTCGGTTTTGAGACCCTTAATGAGGTTTTCGGTCTCGAGATCGGAGTTCTTAAACTCGACACTTCCTGATGGTCATAAAGTTGGATTTAGAATTTTGGGTACTATGTTCTGATGACTTGCCGTCCAACCTCATATTAACCGACCGACCTGTCGCAAAAGGAATTCGTGAGTCACTCACTGGAGAGTTGTACTTAAAGTGCTATTAATTGAGCATTTATATCTTTATTCCTGCTATCTTATCATTTTTGAATTTCACATATAATTCCAATAAAAATGAACACGACGTATTCAAGACATTTCTGAGTTCTAAGCTTTTGTTTTTACACACTAACGTAGTATATAGAGAGTATTGTAAACGTGAAAAACATTCAGTCACAAAATTTTGACGGAAATATCCGTTTTGGGAGTCCCTGATTCCGAAAAAAGTGGTGTGTAGAATTGGACTTGCAATTTTCTTGATGCTTTCATAAAGCAGATATGAATGAAAGGAAAATAATAAATTTTGTTTATCGTTCTAGAGTAAATCAATCACTTCTCGCCAGTGCACCAGTGTTTGGCACTTCGGGTTTCAGAACCCAATAATTAGGCTTTGGAATACTTTTTGGCTTCGGTTTTATTTTCGACAAAATAATTTTTTTCGTTTTAAATCATGAAAAGTGCTTTTTAAGCAATTTATTACAGGAATGAAGCAATAAGGCAGATCAGGTTTGGTCATTCGTCTGAATGTTAGAAACGAAACGGGTAGCCGCTAAGAAAGCTTCAGTTAAACTTCCAATTATGGTTTTTTCGTGAAAATACCTTTTAGACGTGACATCATACGAAAACTTGAATACAAAAACGTTTAGAGAAAATGTACTAATACGAAAATGAAGTACGCATTAAACGTCCGTATTGACTCTCCACATATTGACTCAACAGTAATGTGCACTATACTTCCACACGCAGAGTATTAACTGATCGTCAGAAAAAAACATCCTGCAAACATATTTTGTAGGACGTTTAATGTATTTCATTTTCGTATAAAGACATTTTCTCATAATGTTTGTAGTTCTCATATTGAATAAAGAAAACCGGGAAAAATAAGATTCTTTGATCCATTTTTAATTTTTTGTCAATTTCATCACGCTCTTGAGTCTTTTCTGTTCGTCTGGCGACAAAACGATACAGAAAATAATTTGTTGGAAATTTAATGTCCATCATTTCGAAGGGTTCTAATGACCTTGTCATCGACGAGCCCTAAAGCACCCCCCCCCCCAAAAAAAACAACAACAACAAATCCATTATTTCGGTACAGGAATGTTACATCTAAAAATACATTGTTTTCAAGTTAAAAGCGAAAAACCGAAAAAAAATTATTAGAGAACATTCCCCCCCTTGATTGGCTTCTTATTGTTACCTAATTTTTGGACTTGTGATAAAATGTGCATTTGATGCCAGTAAGGTAGTGTTTGGTATGATTTTTTATCATTTTTAGCGAAGACTTCAATTATTCTAAAACAACAACACAATTTTGTATAAATACAAATGATAATTTTAAAGGCAAAGCCAACTCGATGACTAATTACTGAAATAGCTGCCCACCACAGTGACGAGATTCACACGAAGGGCACAGGTAGTACCCCCGCGTAGTCCTAACGGAAGTGTCGAGTTTAATGGTGAAATTATCGTCTGACCTGAAGATCTGTCGAGTAAGGGTTGCGTTTAAATACCCTCGAGTTGAAATACCTCTCGGGGTCTACGGGGGTGAATGTTATGCTACTGAACGGAACACCTGTGAAGAAAAATAAACTTAACTTTATATGCCACATTTTGACATTTTATTTTATGGAAACACCATCTTCGGGAACTGCTCTTCATGAGTATCCAAAAACGAATCTCTTAACTTTGTTTCTTCTTCATCGTAAGAAACCGAACAAATTGAAACTACTTTGGAAAAAAAAACTCACGATTCTCACACAGAAAACTCCGAATGACGTGTGGTAAAGGAACCATTGTTAAGAATAAATATGTTTCTAACACGGAAATTTATGTAAATCCTTTCTGACTTCCTATCATCCAATCTTAATTTAAAAATAATATCGAGGAGATAGGCTTAAATAAAGCCAACTAGAAATCTTCCCTTGACATTGACTGACGTCCGGTTCACGTCACGACTTAAACTAACAACACGTCACTTTCACGGTTCGTGGCGTAGGACGAATACAGAAACATGATAAATCACGTAGTTATATCAAGCGCTAGGAGATTTACGATTTATCAAAATGCAACCATATAAAGCTTCACAAAACGTCAGAGCACTATAAGTGAAGACAAAAAATGGTTAAACTTTCATATTTTTGAATTTTCAAAACTTGATGTAGGTTGGTATTAAAGACAGTGTCATGAAAAGTAAAATTAAAAAATGGATCCCTAAGTTTATTAAAACAATATCTACATTAAATGAAGAAAGAAGAACTTTTATACATAGAGGCAATGAATGACATATCGTAATTGTTCAAGTCACTCCACTTAATTCGATCTAATTGTTGAGCTCTTATATTATTGGTTAATTTAATGAACAGAAAGAGTACTAAAATAAAAAATAAGTCAATAGATTTCCAGAAACCAGAATTCATGCAATAATTGACATGATACCAATAATACACACTAAAAACGTGTAAAAAATAAAACTAAAATATATCTGTGAATGCCGTACTTCCAAATAACAAGTGGGAAGATTTTAACGAAATTTAATTATTTTCACTAAAATTACCATCTTACACACGACAGAATTATTTCATTTATGATTGTGCTTGGTTACAATTATCTTTCTTTATGTGCCGGGAATTAAATGATAGGGGTGAAAGGTCGCCGCCCGAACAAGAAAATAATACGAACTCTAATGAACGCAAACGCAAAAAAGATTAGTATTCAACAGTTTCCAAAAACAGTATTTCGAATAGTAATACTTTTTTTCAAATGAATTATAATCACGACCTTTAATTTATGACTACCGTTAGAACTACAAATTGAAAGAAAAACTCTGGGATCCGGGTTTGTGAACACCAAGAAACAATGATTATATCACAAGTCAGGTGAACTTCACTAAAAATTCGTCTACGGTTTCTCAACTTGTACACATTTATTACTCACAACAAAATACATCGCGAACGGCGTCGGTTACGCCATGTGTACGAAATGAATGAAACGTCCACGGGAGTTTCGGTAAACAACAATTAAGTTAGAAGAGAAATTAAAAATATTATACAATTCTCTCGCTCACCTTCAGTTCCTTCTTGTAGTTGACCAATTGGTCAGCAGCTGGATTGCGTGCCATGGTATCGGGTTTTTGGGCAAACGACTGAGCGTACTAGTTCCTCAGCGCGTCGTGCACCTCTCTGAACTTCGCTCTCGGATCCGCAAGCCATGTTTATATCGGAATCTGCTGAGTTGGACAGGGAATGTTGTTTTCACTACAGTGCTTCATGCGGCGAAGTTCTGAACTGTTAAAGTCTTTTCTAACGCTGCTAGGGGCGCTGTAGAAGGTTATGGACCACATGAATGGTGAAGTTTTTTCACGAATGGCGCCTATTTCAAAAATTGAAAATCATTACGGAAATAAGTTAGAGAAATTTTGACTTTGCGAACTATAAGTAGAGAAATGTTGTAGCATTAGTGTTTGGAAATGGAGACGGAGGAAAACTTTTGAAGTTCGTATTTTTATAGGTCAATTCTTCACTTTATAAAATTATTTTCATGATTCTGAAGGCTATGCCACACACGTGTTCATGTTTTGTCCAGAGGCTGCCAGCATGTCATTTAGACGTCTGTAAGATATATCTCCAAAGAAACTTGTCGAGGCAGCTGTTGGTTTCATGACGTAACGGGTGAGTGGGCCACATGCACAGCTCAACTACTGATCCTTTCTACGTTATTTTTTATTACTCTTTAGAATGTTCATTACTCTAATGGTTCTTATTGCGCGACCAACGCCTAGAGAAAATTTTCAATAGATCTTAAAAATGACACATTGTTGGCACATTAGTTGGGTGACCAGTATCGTACTCGCCTTCTAACTCTGATGATGCTGGTATGAACCATGTCTGATTCAAGTAGATTTCGCGGTGGTGGACGAAGCGGAGTTTCGCGGCAGGTTTTCTCGGTGTACTCCCGTTTTCCCTATCACTCTACCATAGCTTTCACTCATCATCATTCACCCGTCTCGGGAAGGTGCGTCAGGAAGGGTATCCGGCATCCTTGTAATTCCTCTGTCATATCAAAAGGAGGCTCCACCTCCGACCCGTACAAGACAAGGGAAAAGGAGTTAAGCAAACACACATTGTATGCACATTAGTTGAAATTAATGCTTAAATTTGACAAATGACCATTATGTGAGGTGTAATGAATTTTTCCTGGTTGTGAATAAGTGAGGATGCATAAGTGATGAAAAAGTCAGAAAGATGGGAAATTACCTGGCTTTCCTACTTTGAAATCGAATCCTGGTCAGTATGATGTTTAAGTGTTATTTAAATATTCATTTTTTTTAGAATTAAGGACCGGACTGCCAATTTGTCGGCCATGTGGGGTTTAGAAGTTTTTTATTAATACTTAAACGTAAGCGTAACAAAACATTAATTTCTTTGTAAAAGCAGCAAAATCGTTGGTACTTTAAACAATGGTTTAGAAACTTTGCTTCTACATATTACAATTCTTATTCTTTACATATTCTACAAAGTGGATATCTGCTTGTCGATCATGAAACCAACTGATTTTTTTTCCATGAAAAATATTTTGTTCTTAAAAACTGATGACATTATTTGAAAGAAAATATAAAACTTTCACAACAGATAAAATAAATAATAAAATGTGTATATTTAAAAAATGAAATATTATACTTTCTAAAATAATAAAACAACTTACTAATTTTAAAGAGATGTTGACTGAATATTCATAGTGTCACTGACAAATTAAACAAAATTTCGTTCATCTTTGTCTAATTTGAAACGGAACTTGAATAGAAGAGGACAGAAATGAAACACGCTCAAGAAGAAAACTAATTTTTCAGATGTTATTTTAGAATGTCATCAAAACATGCTGAAAGTTAAACCGTCTCAGTTATACATGTTTGGGAGTATCAATGCCTATGGATGATCTAAAATTATATTTTGAAGTAAACATTGTGATTTTAAAGTAGTTACATTGAATTCGGCAGGGCCTATAAGGCGTGTGTAGTTTTCAAGCGCTTGTTCTACGTAAGGGGAGTGCGAAGGACAATATTTAGTACGCAGCATTGCTTCGCCCCTCATCTCCGAGCTGGGACAAACAATACCTCGTCATAAACATTTACTTTCGTACACCGTGGACACAGGCATTTCCATTTAATATCGGATCTTTCATATAATTAAAGAGGGTCAGTGTAAAATAACCATAAATTATTTACATTCAGTGTCAGAAATTATTGAGATGTCACGGACTAATTGTAATTTGATTAGACGTCCAAAAATTAAAACACGAACATTACTTATCGTTCGCTGATAAATTTACTTTCATAAATACGTTAAAAACGGTTAATTAATCGAAATGAAACCTGCTCCAATTTATTGAGATGTATTAGTTAATTCGCACTAAAATGAGCAAAGGGGTCCAACTACTTAAAGTTTATGAGGGGTCAAATGGCAATAATTTTTTACACTAATTTTCAATTTTTTGAAAGGACTGAAGGAATAATAAGATATAAATTAGTCGTATGTTAAATAAGCTAAGGTTTTAAAAGGCGCTCTCTCCACATTGATATCATCATCCTTTAAAAACTGTAAGAACTCAGGACGTGCCATTCGAACGTATTGAACTCTTGACGTATATTCATCTCATGACCTTACATATGCAGTGTTGATAATGCTAGAATGATAATGGGTGAAATTAATAATGCTTAGTAGACATTTTTCATTAAAGAGCATAGTAGGATAAGAATTGGTACAACTGTTTTAGTTGGATTTCGCACGTTCGTTTAAATTTATGATTTTAATCACTTTCACGTGATTTGCCTTACCAGTTTATCATATTTTATAATATATTAACCGACCGTGTCCGGCGTCGCTCGGATGTATTTGTTGTAGTTCGGTTTACGCTTCATTATAAATTACAAATGTGAAGTACGCGAACTGGAGAGGTAGGGACACTGTTGGCCGTGGTCATTTGCGGGAGTACTATCTTCCATCCTCCCTTCCTTAGAAAGATCCTGGATCCACCACTGGATATATTGCTTTCTCTCATCGATCTTCATCAAACCCAACGTTACATGATTGGCATGCTCCTTTCCATGACTGACCTAGTACGGAGAGTCTTAACTCAGACCCTCATTATCTCTGGGACACTACGGCCACCCTACCAAATCAAAGAACCGAGTAGAAAAAGAACAATCAGGTTTTGGAACCCCGCTGCGTCTCCCCTTGTGGGTCACTCGTATTGCTCCCACTTACAGACACAAAACTTCATTTACAAAAACTAAAATGTGTAGAGAAGAAGTCTTCATATAGGAAAAGCTCATGTCATTCACTGGAACTCGTTGATTGGCTGGCCTTAAAAAATTGAATAGACTAGAAAGGGAGGGAATGACAACAGAAACTCTTTCGTGTCGTAAACGAAAAATTGAAATGAATTTATTGCCAGAAAAGCAGTTACAAACTTTGTATGACCACGTGGAGGACATTAAACTAATTTCCTTTCCGGAACCAAGCGTCGGATCATCTTTGCAAGCAAGGGAAAAAATAAAACAAATTGTGGATTTTTATACGACGTATTTTTAACAATAAAATAAATAAATAAATTTATTGTCAAAAAACAGTACAAACTGCGTATGACCACGTGGAGGACAATAAACTAATTTACTCTCCGCAAGCAAGCAAGGGACCATCCCATCAATTCCGATCAAGGGCCCTAAGGCAGAGGCGGATTCAAAAAATTCAGCAAAAATTCCTAGATAAGATAAAAAGTTAGCTGCGAGTTATAATACTAATAGAATGTCAATATGTTTGTAATTTTAAGCAAAAAATTACATGTAAGTTATTATCGAACTATAGATTATTCTGAGTATAGTGCTTAAAAATTGAAATAACACTAAATTCACGATTTATTGTTACAATAGACCCGCCCCTAGACAAAGCCTAGAGAACCTGTATGATAAATCCGCCTCTACCCGAAGGAAAACCGGAGAAAAACCCGGGCCAGGATGGGGCTACAGAATTTATGTACACAAACGTGCCAATGTTGAGTACACATAAAACTAAATTAATATGAGCCATAAGACAACACAATCATGCAAGAAAATAGTTTTTGAAATTGTTATAAGTTGTTTAAAAAGTACTACAGCAATGGCGTGATAAAGCACAAGACGAATTTAACTTTTGTTAAAATCAATAAATTCTTTTACAGTGTAGAAGCACTGGTGCAGGAGGTAGTTTTTAACCGCGGATTTGAAGATATTCAATTTCATAATATCTTTTATATTCTTGGGCAGGGAATTATATAGAACGATTCCCGAATGGTATGGTCCCTTTTGGCAAAGAGTGGTTGACACTCTAGGGCGATGAATATTACTACTATTGCGTGTATAGTGTTCGTGAACGAGACTGTTTCGTATAAAGCAAGGGTGGTGCTTCAGTAATTCGGTCTTAACAAACACGACCGTTTCATAAATATAAATGCAGGGAAGTGTTAAGATATTTAATTCCTTGAATAAAGGTTTACAAGAGTTTCGGGGGTGAGATTTACAAATTATCCGAACTATCCTCTTCTGAATTCTGAAAGTTTGAATACTCTGACCGGAATTACCCCAGAAGGTAATGCCGTAACGTAAATGGGAGTAAACGTTTGCAAAATATACGCAACGGGAAATACGTGGACTAACTGCGTTAACTAAGATTCGGAATGCGTAACACAATTTGCTTAATTGGGAATTAAGATTGTCAATGTGACAATTCCATTTGAGGTTGTCTTGAATATGGAGACCTAAGAATTTTGTATTTGTAACAGTTTTTAATTGTGTTCCGTTTAAAGAAAGAGAAACCTGGGGTAAAGATTTTGTGATACTATTGTGAAATGACATAGACACTGTTTTGTCAGTGTTTACAATGAGACGATTTGCATGGAACCAAGTCGAAAGGTTAGACAAAACTTTTTGAGCATTGGCGTGTTTACATAGTAAATTAGTGTCATCAGCAAAAAGAACCATTTTGCAATCTGATGTGGATGATGACATGTCGTTCACATACAATAAAAAGAGTATAGGGCCGAGAATTGATCCTTGGGGTACTCCGCAAGTAAGTGGCTTTGTTTCTGAAAGACAACGCTCAAGTATTTTATTTTTAGTATAGGATATTTCTACTTGTTGATATCTATCTTTTAAATAAGAAGTTAGCCATTGATGTGGAAGTCCACGAATGCCTAAAGAATGCAATTTGGTAAGGAGAATTCCGTGATCGATGACATCGAATGCTTTGGATAAGTCAAGAAAAACACCCTGAGGATTTTCTCCACTGTCTAGAGATGTGGTAACATCGTTTAAGAAGGAAAATATGGCGCTTGTAGTGGAAAAGGATTTCCTAAAACCGTGTTGATCGTCAGAGAGAATGTTATATTTTGATAAAAAATCTAGAAGACGCTTATAGAACAATTTTTCTAGGATTTTTGAGAAAGTGGGTAGTAGAGATATTGGTCGGTAATTTCCAATATTAAGTTTGTTTCCTTTCTTGTGTAAAGGTTTCACTTTAGCTCTCTTAAATATATTGGGAAACACCCCTTCCGATAAAGAACTATTAAAAATATTTACGAGTGGATTTAATATAGCGTGGGACGAAGATTTAACAATAAACTCAGGTATATCATCTATGCCTCGTGAAAATTTGTTTTTTAAGGAGCTGATGATTCCCATGACTTCACTGGCGTTAGTTTCGGAAGTGAACATAGAATTGGGTATGTGGGTGGTAATAATTGGAGGACATTGATTTGGATATATTGAGTTCGTTATTTTACCAACTTCTGAGAAGTGAGAATTAAACAAACTTGCGATGTCCTGAGGATTTGACACGATCTTGCCATCGTTTAGTAAAGAAACATTTTCTTCGCGATTTTCAGAAGTTGACGTGTAATTGTTAACAATATTCCACATGGCTTTCATCCGGTTGTTCGATTTTAGTATATGCCTGTCGTTTTCCATAACTTTAGCTGCATAGACTACTTTTCGGAGAATAGTCTTATATTTACGAAAATAATTATGGAATTCGGGTGGCTGGTTATAGCGTTTTGAAAGATAATATAAACGGCGTTTGTTTTTTGAAGAAATTCTTATCCCTAGGGTGATCCATCTATTGTATTTTTTTGTGTTAATTAACTTGCGTTTTATGGGAAAACTAGAGTTGTAATGTTTTAGGAATGTTGAGATAAATACATTGAATTTGTCGTCGGTGTTTTGGCAATTGTAAACATCTTTCCATGTTTCTTCACGCAAATAATTTACGAATATGGATTTATTTATGTCATTAAACTCTCTTGTAAATTTGTAAAGGATTTTAAGCGGTTTTAGTGTATTATTAATAGTCAATACTTGAGCAAGGTGATCACTGTATCCGGCGATAAACACTTCAGAGAGATACGAGATTCCATTGTTGACTATAATTTGATCTAGCAATGTTTGAGATGAGCCGGAGAGGCGAGTGGGGTCATTTATCGTAGTAATAAGGTTGAAGGAGTCGATAAGATTCTTGAATCGATTAACTGGTGAATGTGCAGAGTCGGATGTACTCAAGAAATCGATATTGAAATCACCACATATAACGATAGATTTAGTAGATTTATGTGCGATATGTTCTAAAACATTTTCGAAGTTCCGAAAAAATATGTCAAGATCTGATTGAGGAGGTCTATAAATACACAAAACAACAATACCGGTGTCGGTCAGTTCAACTGCAGAAATTTCGAACACACTATCTACGCAGAAGTTCTCGTAGCCTGTCAGTGGAGAAGATAAAATATCATTACGAACGTAGATACACGTACCTCCGTGGGGATTTTTGCCTTTAAAATTTTGCCGACAGTAAGAACTTGCTAAATAATAATTAGAAATAGCAGTATCGTTGATGTTGTTAGTTGAAAGCCAATGCTCTGTGAGGCATAGCAAATCGAATCGATTTTCGTGTACCAGAATTTCAATGTCTGTCAATTTGTTTGAAAGGGATTGGACATTATGATGAAATATAATTATTTTATTTTCGCAAAGAGTTTGTGACTCACGAGAAATGGAATCGACGTTAGATTGTGGAGAGGAATTTGAAATTGGTACAGCTTCTAGTTCCGGATGAAGCTCGCACACAGCACCTGAACGCGATTGTCACCTTCGAGTACCACATCGTACTCCTGAGCGCAAGTTGTAACGGTGTATGGGGGCGACAGGAGGAATAGATGTTGACGTGGGAGATGAGGAAGCAGTAGGTGAAAGAACGGGGACAGGAGAAGAAATGGGTGTGGAGATAGGAAGAGGAAATGGTGATGAGGTAGGAGCAGAGGGAGGTGGAGGAGATGAGGTAGAAGTAGAGGGAGGTGGAGGAGGAGATGAGGTACGTGCAGGAGGAGGTAATGGAGGAGGTGGATGATGTGAGGTCAGATGTGAAGCTAGGAATGTAAATTTTTTAATAGTCCACAACAATCGTCAATCAATGTTTTCTAAGTATAGATTTTTGTAGAGTAAAATGATATTTTAATTGCCGTTAATGAAAGTCAATGAAATTGTCAATATATAGTACTGAGCAGGGCCCTACGCTTCAGAGTTATTGTGTTGTGTGTTTAATATATAATACCTCCTATGTGTATTAGCCGCATTTAGGGCGAATTCTTCTGTACTTGTGCTTCGAACGCTTCAATGTCACTTGAGTTGTAAAAGACGTAAAATTGAAGACAGAAATGAACTGACAGCGATGTAAAGTTAAATTTTCTTTTAATGACTATCTATTACTGAAGGTTAAAACATCGTTGGTTTCGCATTAGTAATTTGGAAAAATAAACTTCTCATTTTCAACCTCTTTCATGAATCTTGCTGGAGACGGCGGTAATCCGCAATTGGCTTTACTTTAGACAAAAAATTCGCATCGTCTGCGAACAACAGACAGTCAGCAAATTGTGTCATACCGATATAAATATCCTAAAATGTTGGCAATAAAAGATAGAAAAAAAGTTGGTGTCAAATCTGTAGACCGAAAGGTTGAGAAAATAATTACAAATATTTACAATTTATGTACGATCTTTGAGATACGAAGTAATTCAAGATAGAAGGGTACCGGAGACACACATGAATTTTAATTTTGACATGAGGACATTCTTTATACTGCCAAAAAACATAGGAAAAATCTGCACAAATACGAACCATTAGGAATCCTCAAACGCTACACTCGGGTCATAATTAAAAACGTATAAAAGAGAAGTGTCTTAATACACGCGTGAAAAATCTGAAATTAAAAAATTATTTATTTGCATATCAATTGAGTATAATTATTTTCTATTGCAGATTCACACTTAAAATTGCAATATGAATCTTTCAATATTCTGTTATACATCTTATTGCATTGTAAAAGCATAGAGCTTTAGAGAAATCTCAGGAATTCCTAATCAAGAGTGTTAAAACGAGGGGAAAAAATAGCTTCCGGTCGATTCTACTTCGATGTCGGCGAACTGTAAAGGCCCAATTTAAAAAAAATACTCTAGGTCTTTTCACACATTTTACGAGTACGGGAGGTCGCTAGACACATCGAGACATAACGACTATTATATCTGAAGTTGCTGCAGGGGTATTTCTTTAACATTTGACAAAAAGATTGATCCAATTTATCAGACTTATTTTAAGTTGAATGGTTTTGCATTATACGAAAAAACAACAACAACAAAATCGAAGTTATCACCCTTTTAGTATTTAAGATCTCAGGTACCAATTATACAGATAAAATCTAATTTTATTCATTATTCAGATAGTAAGGTAACACTTGAGAAGATACACTACCGGGTCGTATGCTATTTTCTGAGGATAAGTTACCAATCTTCTTGAAAATGTGAAATTGATTATTACATTAAATTTACATTAACATTAAAATAATATTTTACGTTATGGATATTAGATGAAGAACATTTCGATGCAAATTGTCTAGCATAGAGTTTTGTTAAAGCTGGACCAGTTGTTATGCATTCATTTTTTAAATGCAGTAGAGTATTCCATCGTGCTTTTTCTTGGGATGGACCAGCATGAATTGTACTCTTAGAATAGACTAGCATGTATTTTTCCAAAAAGTTATGATAACAAAGAGTTATTAATTCTTCACAATCGCTTCTAAAATTTCAGTAAAAGTCAGAAAATTACTTCTTCTTATACCTGTTTTTCTAATTAATCACCAAGTTTCGAAATTGTTCAGTAAACCGAGCAGGAAATTGAATATAATGAATAATAATAGAATTAATAGAAAATAAGTTTTGGAATACAGTGAAACTTCTCAGAAACGGACACTCATGACTTTCAAAAATTTGTTCACTATTGAGATTTGCAAATTTATTCGCTTTTGGGAAGTTATGGCCAACGTAGAATAAATGATAGCGAGAAGTGTACTTTAATGGAGTTTCACTGTATATGTTTCAACACCACTTGAGTAGAACTTATCAACGGCTTTGTCAACATCAAGTTATGTTTCCCAACAGAAAGAAGATAGGTAATATTATAAACAGAGTTCATAATGGTTTACATAATCACCATACTAATAACAACTCAAGCTAGTTATATTTTAGTGAATATATATATTTCTCTTGGGACTTTAGGGCTCGTCAAGGTCATTAGAGCCCTTTATAAATTTATTAAAAAAATTAATGAAAGATTGTTTGACATCGAATTAGAAACGCTTATTTGTTCATTTGAAAAAAATTAGATTCCACGTTCTGTTAAGATAATTGACAACATTATTGAAGTGGCAATGAGGTAAGTCAATTGTAGTTAGATTTAATAGATGAGGCACCAGTAGAGTGAAGACCATCGTATATGGCATCTTTTGTCTGTCATGCCAATTGGGTGAATAAAAATTTCCAGCTACAACAATTTGGTAGAAATGATCATCCATTAACTCTAACAAATCATATACGCAAATGTCCCACAATTTTTAGTTCCCTTTTTAGCGCAACCGGACGAAGCAAATCACACAAATAAAGTATCGTACTATAGAGTATTAAAAGATTTCGGATATTTCCAGTTGCCAAGGGAGTTTTACCTTGCAAGACTATTATTAGAGCTTGATTAAGACAGACGCCACTTTTGTTCCACAGTACTTTGCAAACATTGGTGGGCGACAATGGCCTTAGTTGTTGAAACACCTTTTAACCTACCTAATTAAATTAACTATAAACATTGTGCTAAAATTGCTCAGTGCTAGTATAACTTTGAATAATTTAAAAAAATGTATATATGATAGCAGAGAGACAACTATGATTTTCATCATAATGTGAATCAGGCCGAGAAAACAGGATAGGGTGAAAGGGTCTGAAGTTTGAAGCTTGTAGTAGTGTGCAGAGAACATCGACCAGACAGCGCCACCAGCTATATATTTACTTTTGCGCTCAATAGATGGCTGCATGATCGTGTTGGGTTAGGTTTCTCGCGCTCCTATTGTTATTGCTCGCAACGAGTCACGTTGAAATCATTTGAAATGAAACCATAAAATAGTGAAGCAAGATGAAGTATTTTGTGGTTAATGAACTGTGAGTTCCAGTTTTGAATCAATTTGAACAGTGGAGTACGAAGCGTGCTGTAATTTGCGTTCGTCACTTAAATCTGTTTGTGGCGTACGAAAACTTTTGTGTTCTTTAAGTAATACCACAATGTCTTATGGACACCTGTTGGCGATACAACAGTTCTGGCAGCGCTCCGGACATAAAATATTTTTGCATGCGAAAATGGGTAAGTAATAACATGTTTTAAGTATTTCAGTATTTTGATGTTTTAAGTAATTGGTACATAACATGTGGGTAGACGTTGATGAGCTTGGCCACATGGGCTGTGTATATTGTTCTATACTAATAAAAGTTGCATTCTCGATTAGGTGACAATAGGTGAATTAGATTTATCGGTCTGATACTGTGGCTTACTTTACATTCAAGTGTGTGTTCTGTGCATTTTTCTCCCAAAGACTTCGACTGTAGGATAAATTACCTCTCTTGTATTTTTTGTGATCAATGAATTATAACAACATTGGTGAATTAAGTTACTGTATTTGAACTGATTTTCACAATAAGCATGATAACTGATAATATTATATTCTTGTTGTATTTTCCAGATGTTGCGATGATGACTGATCTCATTGATTTTCACCAGTCTCTACTTGGGTAAATAATCATAACAAACTTAATAATACACCTTCTCAAAGTTTGAGTGAGTAATGTAGGAGGCAGTTCATTAACTAGACACAAATGCTATTAAATTTTCATCTTAAAACAAAATTTAAACAAATAGTACCTAGTTAAAATGTAATATTCTGTTTTTAGTGAAACGTTTATTTGTAATTATACCTGACATGTGGCAGTTAGATATGAATAACTAGAGAGAAATTAATGTTTGCATCTTATTTAATGTTATTGTATCTGTTTATTTCCTTTGATTATTTACTACTTGATGTATTGTGCCTTATTTTGGTTTTCTGAAACTTCATGTTATTAAATTTTACTTTCACTTTGTTAGTTTACTTCTTGAGTATTTGTAGTCTTCTATTGTAGTGTTTGTAACTTGGTAATGCTTTTTTTAAACCACGAGACGGATAATTCTAGTCATGTTATCCTATGGATATATAAAGGGTTTTATAGTAATCATTTCTTTAATATCATCATTGGTATTGGTACAAATTTTGTGAATTTTTTATTGTGAAGTCAAGTCTTTCAGATATTCTCAGGTTGAGAGACCTCTCCCATTTCCTTGATGGATTGATATTCAACTTATAGAATGGGAAATCTTGAGACTGTCTAGGTAGAGTATTGTTAGATGTACTCGCTGATTGTCTTCATTTATCTTTCATTTTATTGTTACTTCCTTTTCAAGACACCTGCTGAAAATCTTCTAGTTATTCTGCTCTCATTTGATTAACGCCTTTCTCATTTGTTAAACAGAATGATATTCAACCCGTATAAATGAAAATCGTATGGTTTCTTCATAGATTGTAAATAGTTCATTCTCTGATACATCTATTGCTTTTGGAGCCATGGTACTGGTGAATTTTTTTCATTTCTTTATCATTTTGTTACTACATTTTCAAGTCACACTACAGAACAAGTCTTCTAGACTCATTTCAGGGAGGTAGAACTGGTTCTTCTTTCTCATTTCATTCTTTGATACCAATCGAAAGGCAGAAACATTTGTTTAGTTTTGGACTTAAGTTTCAACTGAACAATTATCAATCTTGTATTAACCTTTTTGTCAATTAGTTCTACATCACCTTCATAAGATTTGTGGCATGTAATTCTCTCATGCAATGAGCAGAGGTATTTATACACCACTGTGGCTTAAGGCAAAACCAACATTCCATTGGCTGCTTTCCATATAGCCAGTGGAGGAGGTAGGAATTTAATTACATTTCCCTACGAGTTTGATAAAATTGTATCACTTTTATGGATTTACCTTCATATTTTGTTTCTCATGTCATTTTGGTTTTATCCGTCTCATTTATTTATTATTGGTCCGAATAGTTGGATATACATAAATGAGTACCTTATTGCAAGTATACCCCATTTTTGTATACTGGATTGTATGTTTCCATTCATATGAGAATGTCATGTAATCTTATTATGAATAAATAGAATTAAGAGCAAGTATGTAGTTTCTTTGTATACATTTCCTGTCAATTGTGTCCTGTTTTCATTTTGTTTCAAATGTGTAGTAAAATATTTCAGTTATACAACGTGTTAACTATTCACAAAGTTTTTGTAGGGAAAGTATTTTCAGGTGAATTATTGTGAAATGATGAAGCATGAGATCGTGGGAGGGGGTGAAAGGGAATCGGGAACTGCCACGCGCCCTGGTGGCCCCTTTTAGAACTAGGCTCGGAGAGTAGTTTGCATAAACAATGTTAGGAGTGCTGAAAGCAGTAACCAGGTCAGGGCCACGAATTTCAATGCTAATCGCGTGACGCGGAAAGAGGTGCGACTGCCCTGTCAAACTACGGCCCGCGGGCCAGATGCCGTTCTCATAAATGTTCTATCCGGTCCGCGCGGTATTATTCCCAATTTGACGAATAAAAAAGAATACATGCCATAAGAAAAATATATATTTCTTTTTTCTTCTCTTTTGTTTTATATCAGTAACGACATACACATTTATTGACTTATCCTAGATATTGGAATGTTATGTTAAGGCATTGGCTGATGGCAACTTTGTAGCGAGGAGTAAAACTGGCAACGGAGCCTCCTCGCAGTAGCTACCCCCTCTACCGCGGCTAGATATTGAAACACGTTTCTTGATTCAGACATGTCTTGGCGTTTTTGGTTTACTAGTTTTAATCTGCATATTGTGAAAAATTTTAGCCCTAAGATGTTATCTAAGAAACCTAAAATTGATTCTGAATGCCGTGTTTTCAAAGATGAATGGACTTGGAAGTACTTTTTCACAGTTTTTAGGGATAAACCACTATGTCTCATCAGCAACAAAACTGTAGCAGTCTATAAAGAATATAACATTTCACGACACTTCAACTCTGAGCACAACGATGTCAAGATTAGAGTCTTGACCATAGAAGAAAGAAAACAAAAAAGCAAAAGATTTACGCAAAAAACTATCAGGTCAGCAAAGTATTTTAAAGAAAGGAAATAGTTCTCAGCAAGCAAGTTATGTTGAAGCATACAATATTGCTAAAAGTAACAAAGCTCTCTCTGATGGAGAGTTTGTTAAAAACACTGTTTGCGATATTTTATGCCCTGACAAAAGAAAAGATTTTGAAACAATAAGCTTATCTCGGAAAACAGAGACTTCCAGAATTGAAGCAATAGATAAAACATATTATCACAGTTGGAATCAAAGATTGGCAAATTTAAATTCTGCTCAATTACTATGGATGAAAGCTCTGATATAAATGATACTGCACAGTTGGTATTATTTATAAGAGGTGTTGGCGAAAACGTCTGTATTACAGAGGAACTGGCATGCATAAGGTCGTTGCAGGGAACTACAACAGGGTCAGATATTTTTCATGAATTTATGGAAGGAATTTCAACTTTGAAAGTACCTATAAATTGCATATGTAGTGTAACAACAGATGGAGCGAAAAATAAGACAGGGAAATAATCTGGATTTGTTGGGATCTTTAATGAAAAATATCCAGATAACAATGTTATATTTCTACATTGCATCATACGTCAAGACGCCCTGTGTAAATCTGCTTTGGATCTGAAACCTGTGCTTGAGGTTATTGTGAAGCTGGTTAATGCTATTCGATCTCGAGGGCTTGCTCACAGACAATTTCGGGAGTTTCTAGAATCCATGCAATCTGAGTACTCTGATATATTGTACTACTCGAAAGTAAGGTGGCTTAGCGCAGGACGCGTCATCGAGCGAGTTTGACAGCTGAAAGACGAAATAGTGACATTCTTCCTTGAGAAACAGAGGTCAGTAGAGTATAAAATCCTGGAGGATACTGCATTGCTTTCGGACCTTACATTTTTTTACAGATCTTCTCTGCCACATTTCTTTGAAAGTTAAAAGTCAAGATGCAAAGCAAAAATCAATTAGTGATACCTGGGGCCATCTCCAAGGTTTTAAACTACATCTTGTTCTATTCGCGAATCAGCTTGCTAAGAAAGACTTGTCTCACTTCCCGGGGTTGAATTCAATAGAGTTACGAAGATAGTCTGCGAAGACTCCATGGTGAATTCGAACGAAGATTTGAAGACTTCAGTGTCATTGAAAAAGACTGAAATTTTCAGTATGCCTTTTAACATGAACTGTGAAAGTGAGATCGGACTTGCAACTTGAATTGATTGAATTACAATGTAACACTCAACTCAAACAGTTGTTTCTTAGTATTCCAAAATTAGAGTTCTACAAGTACTTGTCGAAATCCACTTTCCCAAATCTGGTATCCCATGCCCAGAAAGTTACTGCTATGTTTGCTTCATCAACTGACAGATGAGCATTTAAATTCTCTTCTAAGAATGTGTATCCCAGTTCTATCCAAATTATGAGAAACTTTTAAAAATGCAATCACAGTTTCATTCATCACATTCACCTTCATAATCTTTCAGTCATTAATAGGACTTAGTATCACAAAAAATACAAGTATTTTGTAAAATGTATCATTTTTATTTTTTAATAAATTATATTGGCCCGCCTTGTTTTATTCCTTTCCTTTGGCCCCCTCTTTAAAAAGTTTGCATATTACTGCACTAAGATTTATTTTTTTTGTGGGGCTTTAGGGCTCGTCAACAGCGAGGTCATTAGAGCCCTTAAAACTTGTACAGGTAGGGAAAATGCAGTTACGCACCAGGGAGAGCCAACATGACTCTCCCCGCGTGTGGGACTCACCGAAAGACTCAGCCATACCCACTAAAAACCCTCCTGCATTACAACTCAAAACACAAATTCCAACATATCTAAAAACATTTTAAAAAAAGAAGAGGAAAGAGGAAAATGAAAGATACCCTAGCCCTAATAGCGTCGGGATCGAAAAGAACAAGAGGTGACCAAGG
>NNCF01128957.1:261905-288760 GCA_002313205.1 Laupala kohalensis
GGGACTGCACTAAGAGAACAAATTGAATAATCACATTCATGGACCATATTAGCAACAATTAAGATTACAATTTCCATGTAATTCTCAAGTGCACAAATGTTTCGTAGTATTTCAATATAACATGTTCTATATTCAACCTAAAATTAAATTCTCATCTAAAAGTTAACATTTCACAAGGTCAAACCTAGAAATGAGAACTTTTTTTATACTTCAGCAGCAAATAAAGATGTGAAGAATGATACTTTAATCAAATCATGACAAGAAACTAACACTGTAAACATTAAGAAACTAAACAAGGTTTTCACAACAAAAATTAAATTCTTCTGTATAACATTCTATTCTAAAATTTGTATTCATCAACGCTTTCTCTGACTGTTATATCTCATTATCCTTATAAGAACACCGAGCCTTATTATAGACAGCCAAAAAACAACTTAGTTCACATTAAAAATCAAAAATCCATTATCTCTTTTATTTCATCATAATGTAAATATTTGGGTTGAACTTAGTTGACAACGTTTCGAGGCTCTTCTTTTGGCATTTGACATTTTGACATTTATATTACCAAAAATCTTACGAATATCATCTTTAATACAAGGAATATAAGGTAACACCACATATTTCATCTTCTCAAGTTTTCTACTATCTTTATTAGTCTTATGTACATTAAATTATTTCCAAATAATTCTATTATAGAATCTCTCAGGATAGTCATTATGCATCAGTAAATCTTTAATATCTATATTTTTATTTAAAAATTTCGGATGTAATATCTTTCTAACTCTATATAGTACTCCTACAACAACACTTTTCTTATGTGCCATGCTGTGATTCAATCCATAATTCATTAGTTTGTCAACACTACTTGGTTTCCTAAACCAGTCCGTTAAAATTTCACCAGAGTTATTAATGATCTTAACACCAAGTTTTTACATTTATTGTCTTCAATCTCTAATGTAAATTTCAGTTCATCACAAAAATTATTAAATTCATTTAACAACTTAAAAATCTCATCATTTGTAACAATCAAACAAATCATCAACATATCTCATATACATTTTAACATCAATTTTTTTTCACACATACTTGTTCTAACTTCATCACAATCTCACATATAGTGCCACTCAAACTTCCTCCAATAGGGGTTCCATTCACCTGTTTACAATATTTCCAATTGAACACAAAACTATTGGATTTAAGTACTAATTCAACACCTTTAATTATTTCAGGTACAGGTAAAAAAATAATTAAAGATCAGATGTCTCGAATTCACTTTTTGAAAATGAAGTTAGTGAAGATTAAAGATAATATCAACTTTATAATGAAAGATGGTGTAATTGGCATACTGGGAAACATGTTAACCACATCTAGTGATATCATACGATACCCAACAGGAATTTTAACATGTTTCAGTTTACCAGAACATTCCATACCACTCTTAACCGAGATTATATCATTCTTCTTCTTCTTCTTCTTCTTCTTGTGTTGATTTCAGCCAGCTTTGGACCACATACAAACAATTAATTGTGATTTCTATATTTTGCAAAGTTACCAGGATGATCTGCAAGTAAAAGATAGGAATAATAGATTGCCAGTTAAAACGATAAAAATAAAAAATAACTTTAACCAAATGTACTCATTTCTCTCATTGTCAACAACCTGGTGAAAATTGTGACGGACCGGGACTTGAACCCTGGTTTGCCTGCAGTAGCCGCAGGTGAGCAGGCAAACACCCCACCTCGAATTTCAAAACAAGTCTACAAAAGGTCCCGGGTTCGAGTTCGTCGCATTTTCACCTGGCCACAGACGATTCAAACTTTCCTAAAAAATAGTGAGTTAAATACAAATACTCACTTCTTCTAGTAATTGATCCCAGCTTGAGGATAACCCTCACTTTTCCAGGATTGCGATCGGGGTTGGAGTAGCAGGAATCCTCGAAATGGAGAGAGCATAGAACTATATTCTTCCATTTCGGGATATCCTACTCTCTGCTGGGTCGTAGGCCCAAAAACACTAATCACACGTACTTATGTGGGCAGCCTTTCCCGGGATTCGGTGGAAGAACAAATTCTTATTTTTCCACCTCGTGGCATCACATAATGCAATTATTACTGTAATGTTTCAAAAAATACAATTAATACCACCTCATAGAATACGTTATCATACTATTCACTCCACGAAAAATAAATTACTTACCCGGGCGAAGACATTTGGGCACTAATCCACACAAAAAATCTCGTTCACTACGCACAGTTACCGCAGCGCTCGCGAGTCAGCAGCTGCATTGAGCTGCATGGCGGGCGACGGCGGTTGTGTTTGTTAACTTTAGAATCGAAGTTCTGAAGTGTTGAATAAGAGCGATCTAGCGGTTGGCAACGTCACTATTACAGGCTACACTGGCGATGTCTGACGGAAGTCTTGGGCAGAAAAGTCGACCATAGCCGCCTATGACGTGCCGTGGCCCTGAACCAGGTAGTAACGCACCGTTAGTACGCGAGAGGGCGGTCTAGTTTATGGTCTGTGATGTGAATATTATATACCATTAGTAGGAATCCAATTCCAACTCTGGAAAAAGTATGTAATAATTTTATGTTCGTTTGACATCGTCACTTTCTACGTATAAGGCAAGAATAATACATTTGTGTTCTTTTTTTTTTTTTTTTTTTGTGGGGCTTTAGGGCTCGTCAACATCAAAGGTCATTAGAGCCCTGAAAACTTGTACAGGAAGGGAAAATGCAGTTACGCACTAGGAAGAGCCAACATGACTCTCCCCGCGTGTGGGACTCGCCGAAAGACTCAGCCATACCCACTAAAAACCCTCCTGCATTACAACTCAAAACTCAAATTCCATCATATCACATGACTTTTACTAGAAACATTAAAAAAAAAAAAAAGAGGAAAGAGGAAAATGAACGATACCCTAGCCCTCGCAACCTAGTAGCGTCGGGATCGAAAAGAACAAGAGGTGACCAAGGAAGGTCAGAAAAGAGAAAGGAAGGAGCATGGCACAAGCAAGTGGAAGCAATGCCAGACTCAGCTCGGGGCCCCGTGTTCGCCAAACACGTACTTACTAGATGTAAGCCCCCTGGGGGGATTTGTGTTCTTCATTTGAATACTAGTATAAAAACAAATGATCAAAGAATTAAAACCAAATGTTTTATTCATAGTCAATAGAATCAATATATTCATTGGCATTTGTTTAATTGTAGTTAAAGAAATAACCTTAATTTATTTATCAATGTTTGGAAGTAATTATATCATTTATACTTGACTTCTGCTCCATAAAAATCGTGATATTAAAATGAAGAACACTTTTTCATGGAGACTCCCGATTTTGAAATTATATGCTAGGAATTTGCTATAATAAACAAATGTTACGAAGCGCTAAGCTAAGGGTTGTACATTACACGTTAATCCGTCACTGTGACACAAAAATGGCGCAGTGCGTATGCTCCCCTCTAGTCTTACGTTTTTCACCTTTTCCTTTCCGAGACATCATTTTAACATTACAAATTTATCATTGTGGCGATTTGATAAATTCGATTTATTAGCTATTATTTGAAATTTACATAAAGAAATGATGCTACTTGACACACTTATTTGAAAAGGATGTAACTTGAGTCATGGCACATTTAATGTTTTATGTGCGTCGAGCGACTAGACTTAAACACTCCCCAAAAATGTTTTAAATGATACACTATCCAGTGGCGATGAATTTCCATACCAAATTTTGAGTTATTTGACTTCAAATTACTATGGGCTTATATGGAGGAACTTTAGCGGGTTCATGTTTATTTTTATATACTGGCATAAGTACCGGTTAACATAGCGAAAACCTTCTAAAACATAGCAAATGGAAATAGATAGGCAACGACGTTACGATTATCATACTTTAAGTTTTCAAGAATAATTCACCAAAAACTGAGGAAAATACTGTCCTAACGGAAATGACCGCCGCAACACGTGACTGAAGACAATGCGACCCTTGTCCAAGGAGTCAAACGAGTCTAAATTAATTATCAAGTTTTAAAATCACAAAATAATTGTTGTCATATAATATAAAAAAATCAGTATAATGAATTATTAATTAATAAGATCTTCTTTGGTGAATATTTCCTAGTTTCGTAAATAGTTGGCAACTTGAATTCAGTCAACGCGCACATAAATACTTTATGCGTCTGATGAGCAATAAACAATACTCGTAGAGAATTGTGAGTTACGTAATGTTCCATCGTATAATTCATGAACTATTCATAACTGTTCTGATGTCCTGTTTACATTGTTCATGCAAAATCTGAAACTGAGTGAAACTTTCCTACAATGGAAGCAATGGGGGAAAGTAGTATTACCATATTATTATAAGTCTTGCTACGTAGTAGTAAACATTCATGTTATCGTACTGAATGTTGATTTTATTCATTTTCCTTTACCTAGTCTTCTAAAATCAGAATATGCCTTTTGAATTTAATAAGAGAGTCCGATAAACGGTTCCTTATATTAATTTAACAATTATGATAATACACTTTACTGTAAAGAAAGCAGTGTACCATAATGTGAACCACATGAAAAACGCTGAAAGGAGAATTATCAAATTCGGCGTGTCATTTTTAAATTATCTATAAATAATTAAAGAATATTGAATACCTTGCAAAAACAGGCTGAAATTCTGTGACTCGTATTGTCTTGTTCTGATTTCTTCATTCCATCCATTGTTGACTGATTTAATTCTTTCCTTCACTCCAACGTAAAATTAACAAAGAATTGCACTAAGTTGAAAATTCTCGATTATGATGTTTCCGCGGGGTTACGTGCATTGTGAAATGATAATGCACTCGTACAATGATAATATGTAACTTAACTAATTAGGGGGACCAGTGTTCATTCTGGTCAATCTCCTTCATCAGTTCCGCCTCTTTTTTCTAACCATACTCAGAAACTTGCCAAGGAGTTAAGTAACTGAGATACTATTATCTCGCATTATTTCAAAAGTTAGAGTGTAATTTCTTAGTTTACGATTATATGCCCCTTCAAGTAGTAACTTTTTTATACTTATTTCAGTGTTAACGCAATTTAGCAGAATGTGAACCCAGTCTTATTGTTCTGTGCATAAAGAGCATTGCGAATATCGATCCCCCTTCAATTTCCTTAATTTTCATCCCCCAAGTTGAAACCAAGCGTAACCTGCTAGTGCTACCTTGTTAAATTTGTCTATGTACGGTTTTCGCCCGGTAAAACTTAGAATTCCCAAAGAGTACCACAGTTAGCTGTACTCGGAGGTACGCCAAGAGTATTTTTCAAGAAATTATTTTGAAGAGAATTAAGTGATACGCAATCCCCAATACCCCGTATTTCAGCTCCTACTGCAGGTACGAATAGTAACGTGTACATTGTTACTTTTTTTGTGTGGGACACATACAATAAACCAGACTCCCCTCTCCCATACTAACGGTGCTTTAACAACTTTCAGCGCTCCTAACATTATTTGATGCGCACTAGTCCGAGCCTAGTTCTAAAAGCGGCCACTGGGGCGCATGGCAGTTCCCTATTCCCTTCCTCTCTCCCACCCTTCCAGGTACACTACCCCACACTTCCACGATCTCATGCTTCATACCGACAAGTGGCTCTTCTCGTCGCGAAGGACGAGAATGAAGCATCGTCCCGCCTCCAGGATGGCATCAGTTCCGGCTTCGTCTTTGATGGATGCTGCTGCCGCTGCTTCGACGAAAATGCTGTCCGTCTCCGCGGTGCCTTCCACTGGGGCATCAGTTACCACCACTACAGACACGAGTACCACCACTGCAGACGCGGGGACGAGACACGGGTTCCTGTATCTTTCAGGTAAGTCCGGTGATTCCGGTTTATCTACAATTAAATGTGTTACCAGGGTCGTTCCAGCTTCCCGACCGCATGATAATGCGACTATGGAGTGCGAGGACGGTTACACTCCGGCCAAGAAGATATTTCGGCCAAAACCGTCGCAGGAAAAAAGGTTCCAGACCTTAACCAATAGGTTTTCGCCCATAACGCCCCCACTATCGGCTAGTAATACTTTAGTAGACTCCGTCTCAATCACCGCGTCGGAAAAAATTAAGGACAGAAGTAAACTAGGGATGCCAGGAAATGCAGGGAATGCTGCTCTCCTCCCCAATCCTTCTCCCTCTCCAACAACTACCACACCATCATCCTCCAAAGCCATTTCAGGAAATGGTCGCAGAGGAGGCGACATTTATATTGAAAATGTCGTCGACACCCGGGAGCTGCTGCGTGTTCTGCAGTCAGTCTCAAAATCACGACTAACGGGACGCAATACACGACAGCACTTTATAGTGCACGTGCCCGACTATGCCGACCACCAAGCGGTTGTCGGCAAATTGCGGGTTCTCCAAAATGAGGATCCCAACACCTCTTTTTTCTTTCATCGGGTCACCGAGGAAAGGCGCCATCGCTTGGTGATTCGAGGCCTTCAACCAAATGAGGACCTCGAGTCACTTCGCGGTGACATTGAAAGCCAGGGGGTGAAGGTATTTCACCCCACTGAGCTACAAAAGAAGAGTAGGGGGAGAAAGGTCGTGTTCATCTCGGTCTCTACGTGATGGAGATTGAACACACCGCGGTTCAGACATTTAAGACCAATATCCGGTATCTGGGCAATGTTCGCGTCTCGCTAGAAGAGTGTCACCGGCGCGAATGGATTGCCCATTGCTCCCGATGCCAGGCGTGGGGCCACACACGCAACCATTGCGGACGGGATGTGGTATGCCCACTCTGTGCGGGTCCCCATAGCTTGGTAAACTGCACTCCTCGGCCAACCAAGCTGACGTGCAACAACTGCGCAGGCGACCACTGCGCCTCTTGGTCTGGCTGTCCGACCTTTCTTGCACTCAAGCAACGCCGAGCGGAGCAGCTTGCTTGCGCTCGAGAACAGCGTGAGTCGGCGCAGGCAACACGTAGGGTCAATGCCGCAGCACGCCCCACTACAGCATCTTCTCCAAGGCCAATGTCGGTGTCCTTTGCTGACATTGTCCAAGGCTCTCCTCTTCTTCCATCTCCTCAGACGTCTTCAACTGCATCGGCTTCCTCCTTGTTCGGCGGGATCACCCCTGGGGACATTCAGACTCTATCTGAACTGTTCGCTCTATTGCAAAAATTTGATCTGCGTGCTATTCTTGATGCTGTTAAACAAGTACTTCCCATACTATCCGCCCCTGGCCCGTTTCCCCCCAAGGCACTTACTGCCTTACAGGCTCTTTCTGCTCTCTTTTAAATGGCTTCCAAATCTATCACCTCTTTTGCGTCGTGGAACTGCCACGCATCTCCATCTTAAAGACCGCTGAAATCCGGCAATTTCTCTCTGACTTCTCTATCCATGTCCTTCTCCTTCAGGAGACATGGCTTACTCCCTCACTTAAATTCTCTCTTCCGGGCTATCACATTTATCGTGATGATAGGCCCTACACTACACCAAATCTCAATCCCCACGGCGGTACAGCCATCGCTATTCGCAAATCTATTCCTCATACTCGTCTTCCAACTCCTCTTACTTCCTTTGAAGCCACGGTCTTGGAATTTGGCACTCCAAGGGGCCCAGTCATTCTGGTGCCTGCGTACCGGAGGCCTAAAAAGTCTCTCGACAGTGCGGACCTTGAATCTCTCCAGGGTCTGGGTAACTGCATCGTCATCACCGGCGATCTCAACTGCAAGCATACCGACTGGAGTTGCACAGTTTGTAACGCCGGTGGTAGGACTCTGGCAATCTACCTAGCACAACATCCCAATCTCATCCTCCCTCTGGACCTACCCATCTAGTTGACAATGTTCCCCACGACATCGTCCTTCACTCCTCCAATATCCAAATCACCACTCGAGCTAACCTCGCTTAGCCTCCCGGTTCGAGCTAACCTCGGACCATCTCCCCATAGTTTTCTCCTCGTACCTCGGCCCTTTCCTTCACGATTTCAAACCTCCCCCGACCATCAAGACGGACTGGAGAGGGTACACCTCCCGGCTTAGCCGGAAGGCGGATTCCCATCTCCCACTTACCTCACCCGACGACATTGACCATGCCATCTCGCACGTTACGAACCACATACTGACTAGTTTCCGACAATACACAACCTTTACACCTATCACTGCCTCTCACCCTGACATTCTTGCTCTGGTGCGGGAACGTCGCCGCGCACAACGGCAATTCTACCGCACCAGGAATCCCGCTGACAAGGCCCATTTTATCCGCATGAGACGTACATTACGAGACAGACTCCGTGACTTTCATGCTCAGCAATGGCAAGACTATCTTTCCCGGGCCAACGTTTCCTCTTCCGACGACATGTGGAAGATCCAGAGGACCCTCCGACAACCTTCCACTGCCATCACCCCTCTCCTCATTCCTGGTACGCCCACTCCCACCTACGGCCCGGCCAGAAAAGTTGAGATCTTCGGCGATATCTTAGAAACCCGCTTCTCACCTCCAATCATTACGCCCCACTCCTCTCCCTTGACCACCTTTCTGCCCCAGTTTTCTCCTATCACCCCAGACGATAAGTGGACCTTAGGAGTCTGGGAGGTGAAGGCCGCACTGAAGAGCGTCAACACCAAGAAGGTGAGTGTCTCGGATAAGATCCGTGGTGTCTATCTTCGCCATCTTCTTCACAACGCTCTCCTCCTCACTAATATATTCAACTCTTGCCTTTCTTTCGGTTACTTTCCTCTCTCATGGAAACATGCCACTATCGTTCTTATTCACAAGCCAGGGAAAAATCTTCGGGACCCTAACTATCGTCCCATCAGCCTTCTTTCTCTTCTTGGCAAACTCTTCGAGCGCCTTGTCCTCACCAAACTTACTCCTCTCCTCGAATCCTCTCATGCTATTCTTCCCACCGAGTTCGGATTCCGGCGCAACAAGTCTGCAGCTTTGCAGACATTGCGACTGGCACACGAACTAGCGCCCATCCTTTCTCGATGAATTGCCATTCCTGCCATCTTCTTAGACTTTTCTTTCGCCTTTGACACTATCCATCATGACCTACTCTCCTTCACAAAACCAATTCCTTAGTCCCTCCTGTTTTTCACCACATCCTGCGCAGTTACCTTTCCGTGCGAACCTTTCAGGTTCGTTGCCAACGTTTCCTGTCCTCCACCCGACCCATCTGCGCTGGGGTTCCCCAAGGTAGTGTCTGGGCACCCACTCTGTTCTCTCTCTTTACGATCTTCCTGACCCTCGGCATGTTTTTGAATTTCTTTGCTCGGATGACATCGCGTATGCGGCACGTGCATTCAATCTCCCTCTCGCTATCTCTAACCTTCAATCTTCTACCTCTCGCCTGGAAACTTGGAGTTCCTCTAATGGGCTCACCTTGAACCCCTCCAAGTGCCAGGCAATTATTTTTACTGGCAAACATCTGACCGGCAAAACCTTCCAGAACCTGCCGTCGCTCAAGGTCAAAGACACCACTGTGACCTGGTCCACAAGTGTCCAGTACCTTGGGGTCACGATGGACAGGAAACTCAGCTGGAAAGAACATGCCAAATCTATACACTCCAAAATGAATAGCACGCTTGCCCGTCTATCTGCCATCTTTAAAAATCGCAGGATCCGGCTCAAGGTGAAACTTCTTATTTACAAAGCGTGTATTCGCAGCCTTGCGCTTTACGCATGCGAAACATGGGCAACTGCTTCCAGACCTTACCATCTCCGCCTTCACATCATCGAGAACCNTCTTATCTCTGTTCTCTCTCTAAATTAGAACCTATAACAAAATTTATTTTCCATCATGCCCGGAAACACATCCGGAAAGCATTTCACAACCCCTCCCCTCACAACACTTTCAGAAAATACTCCCGTCATTTGGCACGCAGAGTCAATCCGGCCTCACGCCGAAAATTCCCTTCAGATATCCTCAAACTACCTGTTCATGAGTTTTAATCTTCCAAAATTTCTCTTCTTTCTATATTCATTAATTCTTTCCTTCTTCAAGTTCTCTTGTTGACCCTGTGTGTTTTTTTCCTTCTTCTCTCTCCTTAAATTTTCAGCCCTTCGTCATACTCCCTCTCTCCGTTATATCCCCTATATATTTTCAACCCTAAAATGAGTACCTAAGTCGCTGGTTTCCAGCGGATATGGTGCTCGCATTTTTATGTTTTAGGAGGCCGTGTTAAAAATTAAACCGTGAGACCATCCACGATAAAGCACCATCTGGTGCAGGCGCGGAATAACGATGCCACACCCACGAGATGCCATGCTTCATAATTTCACAACAATTTAGCTGAAAATACTTTCTCTACAAAAATTAACATTTGTGGATAGTTAACACGATGTATAACTGAAATATTTTACTACACATATGAAATAGAATATGAAAACAGGACACAATTTACAGGAAATGTACACAAAGAAAATACATACTTGCTTTTAATTCTATTTATTCATAATAAGATAACAGTACATTCTCATATGAATGGAAATATACATACCTGTATACAAAAATGGGGTATACTTGCAAAAATGTACTCTTTTATGTATATTCACCAACTATTCAGATCAATAATAAATAGGTGGTGTGGAAGAAACAGAAGGTTGACTCCTCAAGAGGGAGACAGAGATTGATGGGACGGTATTTCTCTTCAGGTATCCCGAACCTGGAAGATCACATAGAAAATTTAATACATCTGTCTGAACTGGAAGCAAAAATGCAGGAGTCACAATTTTACTTCAGAATCTCAAGACCTGGAAAAACGGGTGACAGAAGGGTTAGCAGAAATAGGTGAAATAAGCAAAATCAAGAATAGCCTACTCCTGAAGCTGATAGCAAAAAAAACATACACTACCAAATCCACCATCGCCACCCTAATCCAATGGTTCCAACAAAATAAACTCATAATAAACATTGACAAAACTTGCATAATTTCCTTCCATAATACTCATTCATCTAAACAGCACACACCTAACATCGAATTTAATAGTAACCACCTCATCTTTAAACAAACAACACAGTTTCTGGGACTTACTATACAAGATAACATGAAATGGAACTGTCACTTAGAAATACTGAATATGAAACTCAGCACAATAAACTATGCGATCAGAGTTCTAACAGCAAATTGCACAACAGATACCCTTCGAACAGTATACTATGCAAATGTCCATTCCATTCTAATATATGGTATAAGATTTTGGGAACAAGCGCCAGAAAAAATACTTTTAGTTTACTTTTAGTTTTAGATAAGAACAATTACCAACACTAATAAACTTTCTACATGTAAACCATTATTTGAAAAGTTGAAAATACTTCCACTGCCATGCATGTACATATTTGAAACTATGTACTTTGTAGGAAAGGATCTACTAGACAAAGGACCACTCTGCAGATTTAATTCCACTGTTCATGTTCACAATACTAGACAGGCCAGATATATCCATCTACTACAGATAACATCCACTCTTAGCCAAAAAAGCACTTATAATGCAGGTATATAGCTATATAACGCGCTACTACAAAACATAAAAAACATCAATACACTGAACCCATTCAAAACAAAACTCAAACAATTCGTACAACAGAAAGTCTACTACCGTGTACAAGAATTCCTAAATGGCAATAACAAATGTATGACATACAATCTATTGCAGATAATCATTAGAAGAAAGGTGCAGAGGGTGCATGATGCAGAAAATGATCTAATAACATTAAAATGTATAGTTTTAGCTTAAATGTAGACCTCGGCATAAATTAATAAAATAAAAGTAAAATAATAGAATTCCTACAATAGATATCTAATAACCGTAGCCTAAATAAATATCAATTTTCCGTAATAGTACAAAATAATAGTATTTTATATTAATTTCTACGCAGTCTAAGTTAAATGAATATTATGAAATGTATCAAAATTATTATATTGTTATTTTTATATGCAAATATTATTGTCATTGTTGTTAGTACTATGACACGCCATACATCATTGTTATGATCTATGTGGTTCAATAAAATATTATATTATATTTATGTTCATTTCATACACAGACTTCATTCATCAATACATTACTTAGATATTATAGATAATAAATTTTTATACAATACTTCATGTAACATTCGTTTTCATTTAACATACCATGAAAGTCGTCCGGGGTAAAATGTGCGGAGCACACTCTGGTACTAGTTCGTGCGACCCGCACACCCGTCAGGCCAAGACACTTTATCCATTGTCGTCGTCTACAAGAGATATATAACAAATATATTTATAAATAAATAAGCAACAATAATCGCAGGAAAGCGACTGAGATAAGTACGTTTACCCACGCGGGCAGTGGCGCTAAGGCAACAAGAATTACTTACCTTTCTGATGGGGCAAAGAATCTCACGAAAGTAGTGTCCGGGGTGCCGCCAACTGTGTTGAAGCACCCCGGAACACAGCAAACAAAAATCGGCGACATTACGTTTAGTTGGCTACGAATGTCGGCTACGGTACAGTACTACGTACAGCAGGGCACGCAGAATGTAATAAACAAAGGCAAACACTAGCAGCCAATAGGAGATAGGTGAACACGATCTTGCAGCCATCTATTGAGCGATGCACGTAAATATCTAGCTGGTGGCGATGTCTGGTTGATATTTGATGCGCACTACTACAAGCGCTACTACCTCAGACCTTTTCACCCTATCTTCTTTCCTCACCCTGGTGTGGGGCTTTAAGGGGCATTGTTACTACAATCCTAGGAACGATGTCTGGGAAGGTACCAGTACTTCTTTGGATTTCAGTTAGAACATACATGCCTTTTTGTTTTGATTTTTGTATGTCTTAACCAGGTTACGTTCATGCTTATTTTGACATCAAGATAAGTGTATTCTTTAACTTTCTCGAGAGGTTGACGTTTGTAATTCCAAATTTCATTTTTACTAACCATCCATCCGTTTTTAAATACCATGACTTTGGTTTTATGTATGTTTATATCTAGAGACATTTTATCACAGAACAGCTCCAACGTATGTCTCGACGGTGTTGTGGAGAATAGAACAAGATCGTCCGCAAATAGCAACCCCGGTGTTTGTTTCTGTTCAGGAGGAGCACCTACTGTTGGGGCATCTGTGGATATCTCACATGAGTTTTCTATTATGCCGTTAATAATAATATAAATAACAAAGGAGAGAGAACACATCCCTGCTTCACTCCCTGAGTTACTTGAAAAGTTGGAGTTAGAGTAGTAGTATTTGTTTTAACGGATGCATTGTCAGAGCCATATAAAGCTTGCAAAGTATGTAGGAATTTTTTTGACACTCCCTTGTCCGCTAATACACACCAGAGGATGTCTCTGTTCACAGTGTCGAAATCTTTCTCAAAATCTACGAACCCATCCTGGCCCGGGTTTTTCTCCGTTTTTCCTTCGGGTAGAGGCGAATTTCTTATACAGGTTCTCTAGGCTTTGTCTAGGGGCGTGTTTATTGTAACAATAAATCGTGAATTTAGTGTTTTTTCAACTCCTATGATTTTTAAACATTATACTCAGAATAATCTATAGTTCGATAATAACTTGTACATGTAAATTTACAAACATATTTGCGTTAAATTACAAACATATTGACATTATATATGTATCATAACTCTCAGCTAACTTTTTATCTTATCTCGGAACTTATTCAAAAAAAATTGAATCCGCCTCTGCCTTAGGGCCCTTGATCGGAATTGATGGGATGGTTCCGGAGAGTAAATTAGTTTATTGTCCTCCACGTGGTCATACGCAGTCTGTACTGTTTTTTGACAATAAATTTATTATTATTATGAACACGCTGTACAGCTTTCCGCGTTTCTTTCGAGTTTCTCTCTCGGCTAACGAGTTTAAAATAAATAGATTATCTATTGTGCTGATGTTGCTTCTAAAACCAACCTGTAATGTCAAGAGTTTATTGTCTTTCTAGGCCCAGAGTTGTAATCCCCAGTACATAATTTTGCAATAAATGTTTCCAGTAACATTAAGCAGTGAGATTCCCCTATAACTATTTGGATCGTTTACATTTCCTTTGTTTTTATATATAGGTTGTATTACAGCCGTAGTCCATGAGTCTGGAGAAACACCTTCATCGTAGATGGAATTAAAAAAGTCGGTTAAAAATAGCACAATATCATTGGTTAGTTCTTTAATAAATTCGGAAGGAACACCATCTACTTCAGGCGCTTTATTGTTTTTTAAATCGCGAATGGCAGAAGATATTTCATGTGATGTAATAGACGCATCTAGTTGAGACACTTTATCGGTTGTAAATATTATTTCTATTTCGTTACTACTTCGGGATGTGTTCTCATTTCCTGCTAAAAGATTTTTAAAGTGCATTTCCCATCCCATTGCATCTATGTTATTTGATATAGTTTTGTTTCGTCTTAACTTACGAATTGTGACGAATAGGTCGGGGTTACATTTTTTTAAAGTATTTCTCTGAGGCGTTCAGCTTCCATTTGTTGCCAGGCTTGTTTACTTTCCTTAACTATGTGTTTATATTCTCCGCGGAGTTTAAGATAAGATTTGCGCAATTCTATCCCACCTAGCCACTGATATATTTTCAGGGCGGATTTTGCGGATGCTTTAGCATACCTGCGGGCATCATTATAGCACACCGAATATTTTCCTGAATTTTTGTTCCCCTGATTTTTGTAAACAATGTATTATGGAGTCCGCTGCAGCGATGTAATTGTGAGCTGTGAGTTTAATTTGGAAATTGTTACGTAACATTCCTAGATTCCTTGAGAAATTCGCCTTATAAACCGATTTCTTCTTGCCTTTCCATTTGTACTTTACTAATTTTGACCCCATGTGTGCGGGTGTTACTGAAGTGTTTTGATGTGAAAAATAGATTTTGACACATACGGCCATATGGTGTCAGTCTATTCTGGGTTCAATCCGAAAGTCGTCTATGTACTGTAATAAATGTTCCGTGACTAACGCGTAATCTATTACACTTTCCCCGTTTTGGTTAAAATAAATGTTATATTCCCGTCTAAATCTGATCATACTCGATCACGTGTCGGAACACGTATTAGAACCCCCACCCGCTTTTTCAGTCAGAACGTGGATTAATAAAGATTCCATCATCCTATGACGCAAGATTGCGCAACGCTGGATTACTTCATCCTGGATTGCGTCATCTTATGACGCAAGATTGCGCAATCGTGTGATGTAAGATTGCATCATTCTAGGCATGTCGCTTCCCCCCCCTTCTGTGCTTAAACCGACACATCTGTGTTCAAGGCTTTTCGAAGCAACACGCACATGCACAAAACGTGACATCCCATCACCCTTTCCCCCGCCCATTTTGTCCGTTCGAATCGGCACATGTCTGCTACTTATTGAGAAGTGGTTTTACATTATATGCGAAGAATAAAGAAAAAAAACAGGATTTATGCTGTCAAATTCTACCTTACAATTTTCACCTTACCGAGTGAACTGCAAGCAGCACCGCTGTTATTTGATAAAAATGTATATTGCCATTTTATAGTACTTTTATTCTTCTCTAGTTTTTATAAATGTTTTTTTGTTGTAAACTGATGTGGAAGAACATAGTTTTTGATAGTTGCGCGCAATGCTGGAGCGCTGCAGGAATTTCGAATTTATGGACAAAATACTGCGCTTGCTTGAGGTGTTATTATGCAACGTATCGAAAAACTGATGAATCAAAGTGTTTTTTTTCTAGCTTCATTTTGTAAACAAATTCTTTCTCTCTAAATTCAATAGAAATCGAAATATTTTGAAAAAAAATACTCTATATATTTAGCTTTCGATTTTTTTTTCAAAATTCTGAGGTATGCTACAGAGATATCTCTAAGCCAATACGTATATTCGGATTCAGCGACCGAAAATACATTAGAATCAGTCAAACGAAAACTTCTAAATTTTCCACGTACAGCCTCATTTGCTTCCCAATTGGTTGGTTCTACCTCTGCACATAATGTGTTCCTTTGTTTGATTGTAATTGGATATTCTATTTCCATTAATTTGGTTGATAATTTCAGCAGTTTCTTTGTTTTGTGTTTCATTACTATCAAAATTTACCCGATCGAAAATAGCTGAAAATTTTTTTGATCTAATTTTTACATTCGAATTTTTGCAAAACGAAATTTTCAAGATTGACACTAATGCCATTAAATTCCTGATATTAAAAAACCTTCATATATGAAGATTCTGAAAAAACGCACCTTACGTTTACTAAATAGTAGAGTTAAACTTACAATGGTTGCTCGCTTTTTTTGTGGGGCTTTACGGCACGTCGACATCGAGGTCATTGGAGCCCTAAAAAAATGTACAGGTAGGAAAATGCAGTTACGCACTAGGGAGAGCTAACATGACTTTCCCCGCGTGTGGGACTCGCCGAATGACTCAACCATACTCACTAAAAACTCTTCTGAATTACAACACAAAACTCAAATATCAACATATCTCAAAACATTACACAAATCATTACAAAAATAAAATTAAAAAGAGAAAGAGGAAAATGAAAGATACCCTAGCGTCGGGATCGAAAAGAACAAGAGATGACCAAGGGAGGTCAGAAAAGAGAAAGGAAGGAGCCTCGCACAAGTAAGTGGAAGTAATGCCAGACTCAGCTCGGGGCCCCGTGTTTGCCAAACACATACTTACTAGATGTAAGTCCCCTGGGGGGGGGGGGTTGCTCGTATAAAAGAAGTTATAGCTCGTACTATAAGATAATTTCTTCGAGTATTATTTCAAATGGTCGTTAGAATAACTTTCTCATGATAAATGGCATGTTTGTTTTTATCAACTAATAGTATTCATCTGACTTTTAGGCTGCGTTGTGTTTGCTCATGCCGACGGACGATACGAGTTCGTCTGCCCAATAGAAAGAATGCGGAAAATGCTTAGAACTACCGTTTGCAAATGTGCCCACACCAAACTGCGATGGAAAGGGAGACAATGAAGACATTTCTGAATTTATCTGAAATAAGTAAAATTGTCAATTTTCTTTCTGTGTTAAGTGATTATGTAAATAGCGTGTATACTCAAAGTCTATCCCAAGCAGAGTTTTCATTTCTGGAGCTTTCCAGTTTGCATGTCAATATTGATCTCCATTGACGCTGAGGCAAACAGGTAATTAGAACTTAAAAAGAAGAATTAGAATCAGAAGAACCGACATAAAGTCTTAATAAAGAGTAAATTATTCCTTTTATTTATTGAAGGTTTACGAGGAGCCTGCCTACGAAGGGAATGACATATGTTACTTCCTCTTATACTTTATCATGCCATTGTTAGAGAACTCTAGATATTGATTACATATTCCTTTTTTCCAGATGTTGTTTTTGCTTCTGTTCGTTTTTATGACTAACTGCATGCCACCTTTTCACGGTTGTGTACATTATCTCTGTAGTCCCATTCTGGCCCGGGTTTTTCACCGGCTTTCCTCATGATACTGGCAGATATTCCGTAGTTAGGAATGTCATTAATACTTCTGTTATTAATCTCGAATTTTTACTGTTCATATTATTAAAATATAATTTATTTTGGATTATAAAATGGATAACAGCAGGTTAAAAATAATTTATTTTATAAATAAAAAATAAGTTTGACAATACAGTTTATCTATTTATTATATATTGAATTAGAAACCAACGACTCACTTCATAAATATGGAAATGATTACAACCTACATAACAAAATCATCGCATAATTTCTTCGTTAGTCTCTCATCGGTACCAGGTCCTGTCTACAATCAACTAGGAATTAACTCTCCCCGCAAACTCAGAATCCGAAACAAATTTCCATTTCATTTATTCCTAAATAGCTTCTCAGACAACGCCTATCATTCCTAAGAAATCGTAAATATTTATTTCTGTCTCTTAATATTCTAGTAATTTATTTACATTTTCTTGTCTAATGAAAATACGAATGATGGTGCCAATGGTTTCCTCATTGTATTTTATTAGATATTTTATGTTTTGTTACGACCCTCCTAGCCATGAGACCTGTATAATTCTTTTTATTAAAATTTATATATTTATTGCATATAATTTATTATATGCAGTCATAATTATTTTTGCCGTGGATGAGCAACAGCCAGCAACTCCAAATCTCACGGTCACTCTGAATTTCGAGACATCACTTCCGCTGACTGTTGAATGGCAGCTGCCGTGAGAACGGCAAAATCAGCAATGGCGTGATTCTCAGCCAGCCAATACAAACAGGCGACAATGTCGTCATTTCAATAAACTTAATTTAATTGACCCTTCCCCCCCCCACCCCGAGGTCCAATATGATGTATTATCAAAGTACCGGGACCAAAGTATGTCGTGGAAATTTATACATCGTAGTGCTGAAAGTTGATACTAAATTCAGTTCATTAGAGATTCATTTGACGGTACGTTACTCAATTGTTTATATATTCGCGTGACTGTGGGGGTGCATGCTGTCTTATGGGTGCTACGATCTTATAAAATTCTGAACAGTGAGATCATGCTCACTAGATGTGGAGAGAAACTCCACGCATGACACGAAGCAAGCACTTACGGCGGACGTCGCGTTCCCTCCGCTCGGTCGGGGCCTCCTTGCTCAGATTTCCAGCCAGCTGTAGATACATTGATGCTGACATGGGAGGTTAGCGCATTAATAGTTAGAACAATTGAGATGCATGACAAATTTTTGTGGAGGAGATAATCTTACAATATACCTTGATAATTAAAATCAAATTTACATAAAAATCAAACCTTCTGTATTAAATAAGTGGTGTATGTGGCAAACAATTTTTAAAAGCCGACACCAAGGGATAAAGTTATGATAATGGATATTTTGATGACAAAACGTAAAATTGACAGAAAAGAAATCTTTACCTTGTCGTATAGATTAGCTCTCTTGAACTGCTTGAAATTTTTCTTAAAATGCTCATCATAAGGCCTTTTCTTGTTTATACTGTGAAGCTCTAGTCTTTTATTTAGTTTGCCAATAGCCTTTCATTTATCCAAGGACTGTTTTCTAAACTTGACTTTTTGTATTCATGGATCGAGTCTACTTTTAGCACTAATAAGCATTGAAAATAAGAAAAAGAGTGTAGTCTGAATGAAGTTCTCATATTTTGAGATTCATATATGATTTGAAGCGTTTGTAAAATGCACCTTGAACACCTCATATCTTGAAATCAACTTTATGTGCTGTTGTCTCCCTTAGAAAATGTATATTTGGACTACAATACTGAAGTTAAGAAAATTTCCGGTTGAATTTTTTTTTTTTTTTCAACTTGTCTCCATAGTAAATAAAGGATGTATAATTATTTTATTTCAAGGAATTACTAGCTGAAATTTTCTGAAATAGTGGCGGGTATTATCACTTTCACTTTGGAGGAAAAAACTTTTGTAGATATGGCAGCTGTTCATGAAAGGTACTGCATTTGATTTGTTTGGTAAAGCATACTCTTATGGATTGCCGTCTTTTAATAATGTTCTCTACAATTTCATGCCCTAGTGTATGTAATCTTTTAAGTGAGCCAAGCGTGGAATTCATTCCTGAGCATGAAAATATCGAATTCAAACCTGAATGTTACTTTTGAGTTGAAAAGAGGTCTCTTTGAATGGGTTGGTTGCACCTCTGCAATATTTTGTGATGATATTAATAGGTTTGTCTGTTTTGTAGAATAACTACGTAATGATGTTTCGGGCAAGTTTGTGTCCTGCACCTAATGGTACAAATTGTAGGCATTTCTTTTTAAACAAATTTCAAGTGAATCTCAGGCAGAAGAGAGCTTGCTTAATGTCAAATGCCATTAATGCAATTAAATTTGATTATGAATAAGGAACTTGCTTCCTTTGTGTAGTTAGTTAATATTGATATCTTTCTTTGTGTGTTTCAATTAGTAAAAAGGTTAACGGAGTTAATTATTCCTGAGAGAGAATAGGGCTATTATGTCCACTCTTATCTGCGGGTATGTTGCCAACCATTCAGTGTTGAAAAATTTGTTGGAAATAAACTTAATCCTTAGGATAAATAGATTAGTAGTCTCAATAACTGAAGTGAAGCGGTATTTCCGAGTTCATGGTTTTACGCGGCAGTCTATGGATATCAGAGGTGCATTATCCTGGAATATATGGGACTGATATTGTCTTGAATGGCAACCGAAGCTTATGTTGTGCGCCTGTGTTAAAATTTAATGATGAATATTTTCTGTGTTTTGTGTGAGATATAAAAGTGGAAGTTGTATTAAAATGTAACAGATTAATATTTTTTTCAATAGGACGCTTTATTTACAAATATTATTTATGTACAAATGTGTGGCAAGGTTTTTTGTTGCCTGTACGCCTGTAAAATTCCCCTTAAGTAGAGCCGTGGGCTGTGCATACAATGCCCTGGTATTCACTCTCATTGAACGGATAGTTGCAGTTTTAATTTTTGGAAATCTTTGTTTTGAACTTAAAATGATTGTAATTTTATTTACTTGTGATTTGTATCGTATTATTATTATTATTATTATTATTATTATTATTATTATTTGGCATCCTTTAATATTGTTTTATTTAGTTGTAAAATATCTTTTAAGTATGCTGCAACTACCGATTAAATGAGCACCGTTGGGAACCACGGGAAACCAACGGTCAGGACACTATACAAACAAATATATACAATTGTATAGTGTCAGGACACTATACAATTGTATATATAAACAAATGTGTTTATATATACAATTAATATAAACACATTTACAAAAGATAATTAAATAAGAGAAATAAATTATAATGTAAAATATACCAGTTTTGCCATAGAAATAAAGATTAAAATAAAATTCAATTATTTACAATACTAAAAAAACAACATATAATTGACGTATAACATATAACAGATTAATATGAGATAGCGTGTGTTAGTTCTGGCCAATTTCGAATTTTAACCACATGCTGTGTATAGGAGAAGTGCCTGTACAGTGACGAATGTGTTTTTGACAATGGAAGTTAGAAACTGGGGTTTTCAGTTGAGGATGCTCAAAGAATAGTGCTTACATTGATTGCGGTCTTATGTTCTGCTGGGTTGCGGTACGGTGGTAGCATGTTCACCATAGTGAATATCCGAACTTAATGTGGTGATGGTTATATGACACATATTTCTATTGATGACCGCCCAAGGAAGGTATTGATTTTTATCGAGTGGTTGTTTTGAGCGTGCGGTCATTTCAATAAATTTAATTTAATTGGCCCTGCCCCCCCCCACACACACACACGCACAGACTGAGGTCCATCTCGCGAGACGGTAGCTGAGCGGAGGAGCGGGCACACGTGAAAACATGCGCTCGTGAAATTCGGACTTTGGACATTTCACTTGTACTGGGAATTCTTTAATCTTGTTTTGTTTATATTGTAGTGTGTGGGTAGGCTCACACTCCGAGGCGCACGTGAAATTTATACATATCTTTAATTTAAATTGTGATTCTTTGTTTGTCGTGTATAGTAAATTTCATAAGCATTAACTAAACGTACGTGAACCATTTGCTCCGTAATTCTTTATTTGTCCTGTACAGTATATCTTTCATGTATCTAATAGTTACTCTTGATCGCTCATTCACAAATCATTGTTTGTTCTAGTACGGTACATATCACTGGGTATCAGCAGAATGCATTTGAGGATTTCATTTGTATTCCGTTAATTGTTTTGTACGACATACATTTTGAGCGTTAGCTGAACGCTCGTAAACATTTCAATTGTATTTCATTGGTTGTTTGTACGATATTTTGTGCGTCAATGTGACGATCTTGATTATTAAATTGTAACCCTTTGTTTGCTTAAGGATGTGTATTTGGGAGAATTGGTATCAGCTGAAACAAGTTAGTTGATAGAATAAATAGTGTTTAATCTAATTATGTTTGTAATTCTCTCAAGGTCTTTGTTTCACTAGAATTGTGATCCTGGTCAATTTCATACTTAGGCGACCCCCCTCTCACTAGTGGGAATGATACGCCACGAAGCCAAGCGAGTAGCCCCAGAGAGTTGATTAAGAAATATTTAATATAGATCAAACCGTTAAATCCGGTTAAATTAGTAGTCCAAGATATTAAGTAAGTAGAAACTCGGACCCCGGTGGGGGGGAGGGGGTAACACGTATCAGTTTTATGTATGATAGTGTACGTATGTTTATGTATGTATTTTATTCTGCAACCTTCTGTAGAGACATTGGCTGATCGAAGGAAAGTTCTGTACCAGTTATTTTCCTAATAAAAAAGCAAAAAATCAATTTAAAAAATTTAAATTGAGTAAAATGTGGAAGTTTTTTTTTTTTTTTTTTTTTGCAGTTCTGAAAGTATCCCCTAGGAATTCACAGGGGGCAGACTAAGTAAGTTTGTGTCCTCGGCACATGGAGGTGATGTAAAGGAATTAGATGCGAAAAGTCATAGTTTATGAATGGAGTCATGTGCATTGCTTGAATATCACAAAATAGGAGTGTTATCAAATACACTAGCAATAATGAGTATCTCATGCTTCACATACGGAGTTTGAGAGGAATTATAATGGTATAGGTACTAAAACATTTCGTTGAAACACTTTACAAGTTATATATAGGAACAAATACTATTTTACTTGAAAATTAGTACATTTTTTGTACATTGAAAATTAGTACAAATTAGTTCATTGAACAGTGCATGGTACGTCCAAATCATTATTCAACCAATCGTGCTACCGTTCGTGCACCGACAAAGCGATATCCTTTTCCAGCAGGACAATGAACGTCCACATGCAGCCCGTGTCACCCAACTTGCTCTCCAAGGTGTACGTCAATTACCCTGGCCAGCACGATCCCCAGATTGGGCATGTTTGGTACTGGACGAAACGTCATATTGCGCGCTCTGCAAGACCGGTAGGAAATCTGTCCCAAATGAGGCATCAGCTACAAATTGCATGGCAGGCCATTACGCAAGACTACATTCGTCGCCTTTACGAATGTCTCCATGGGAGAATTGCAGCCTGCAATTCTGCAAATGGAGGTTATAAGGGGTACTAGCTCTGATGTTTCGCACGCCGTGTCGACTATACTCATATGCGTATGGCTCTGTCGGTGTGATCGTTTGTTGTATACTTCCTCGAGAATGTGTCAATAAGATTGGATTCACGAATTCAAGGTGTTCTTATTTCATTTTCCAGTAGTGTAGTTATTGTCCTCTACTTGGTCAAATGCGGCTTGTACTGTTATTTTGACAATTTATTTATTTATTTATTTATTAAGGACTTACATAGGTTTTTGTAGAATACAAAACAGGGGAGAGGCGACAACTCATTTAAATTTTTTATCGATTCATCCATAGTGTTCTCTTTCATGTAATAGACTTTCCATGGTAACTGAATAAGGCAATTCAAGCGCGAGGTGGTTTCATTATTGACGCATACTTCTATATTCTATCTCATTGAATGTGGGTTGTAGAAAAGTGACAGGTGCACCGAACAGTTCCTCATATCAGTGTGGCTGTATCTAGCAAGTTGACCTGGTGTCAGTAAATGGCACTCACATTTCAAACATTTGTTGTATTAACAGGAATTTTCAAAAAGTTCTAACTTTTTACTATTTTTTTAGTGTTAATGTTTGAAAACGACAATGTTCTTTGTAACAGACGCAGATCATGTAAAAAGCAAAATTAAACAAACATTTTAAAATTGTTTTTCATATTTTTAATGCTATTCGAGGTGGAAAGGTTAACATTTGTAATGAGCCTCTAAAAACACTAACGAGCAAAACTTAAGAATTACATCATTCATGCGGTTGCTCATTTTTTCTCGCGAGTTAATTTTCCATAGTTCTTCCCTCTGCCTTCGAGACATGAGATTGAGACGATTTGTTCCGTGACTCCATGTTGAACGGCGACAACTTGGTACAGTCGGTTGCGGAGTTCTGATACGTGTGAATACATGAAATCTAACAAATATATCGAATTTTTTTACCGAATTTAATATCTCCAAAACTATTGAAAGATTTCTTTGTATCTTTCTTATTCAATTGAATTTAAAAATGTACAACTACTCTAGCACAGTGTTTTTAAAGTTGAAATGAACAATAAAACTTGTACACAAAGATACTTTTTTTTCATGATTCGTAGTCGTAGCGGCATATATTGGTTTTGTGCAATTTAGTGAATAGAGTTAACATTTCCACTAATGATGGGTAACAGTACAGTGCACAATTACTTTTACATGCCTGAATATTTTACCTTTAATTTTCTTTATTAAAAAATGTGCAATTAATTATTTTTTACGTGCACTGTCTTGGGTCACTTGTACCTCTGGAAGAGTAAACTCGCCTCCAGACTGATGCTCTCTGTGTTCGTGTTTGCTTAGGGAACTGAGGATTGATGAAATGGTTTCTGGTATCTGCCGAGGAGTAAAGTAGCTTAATTTCTCTTCGTGCGTTTGCATAGTGTCAATCTTCTCGCCGCATTGATTTCATCCGTCTGAAGAGATCGTACAGCGCGATAGCGCCGTCGGATGCCCAGACGTTCTCGCCTGGATCGAGAAGCAATACAAACGTCACCCTCAAGCTAAATTGTACTCATAATGGAACTAAGCATGATGGCGCGTATGCACACATATTTCTATCAATAGTGGGGAGTTTTAAAGACAGTACTTTTTGCAAGTTAAATGAAACCTTCGAAAATAGAATATAGTTTTCATAAAAATATCTCTTCAAATCCAAGAACGAGCATACTCAATAATAAGACATCTTAATACGAAACGTGTAAAATGGGTCCAAGAATCCTCACAATTCCTAGTAGACGGTAGAGAAAATGAATTGATAGATCGACAAATATACGTGCGCAATTCTTAACACGATTTTGGTATCACGAACCTCAAATGTATGAATTTTCTTTGCGTCCTTCGACTCATCTCTGCGGAATGCAATGGTCAATCGGTTACCTCTCTTAATTTTGTTTTTCACAGAACCAAAGTAAAACTACCCCAAAATAATTGTTGGATTTAAAATATGAGCTACTGAGACGGAAACGCTTACGGCGAAAAAACTTCTTTACAAAAAATTTCTCCTATTAACTGATTTTATTTCGAAAAATATCATTTTACAAAAATAAACTAACAAAATTTCCCACAACGTACATTCATTTTCTTCTTTTTATGACGAATAAGAAGCCCGCATGAGAGCATTGGGTTTATTCTCTCTCATTTTGAAAATTTTTGTTCAATAACTTTCGCGCCTTTATATATTTCAAGATGCTGATTATAATTTTTTATTTATCAGATAAGAAACGTCAAAAATATGGAAAACAATCGAAATCTACAAAAGGTCTTGTCTTTAAAAAAAGTTTATTCTTATTTCACGAGAAACGTTCGATTCAAAGAAACAAGACAAAATTTCCTATCGCCGTACATGTTTCTGTCGGACGAATACTGTGGCGGTCACAACGCTTCAATTTATAATCTAACACGTTGCCTAAGGTGTCATCCATAAAATACGCTCGTCAAAATGATTAAATTTTTACCATCCCCTTCATTCTGGACCTTCGGCAATCCTCGGCTTTTGTACCCAATCCTAGGCAACGGATCAATCCCGACGCGACCTCGTAAGTGGTAGGGGGGCTGACAACCCTTCGAGTGTCACTCAGCACTTTAAACCGAGTAGGCAGGGAGGGGCACAAGCCTTCAGGTGCTTGCACCCGACGCCCGTATTTGGGTTGGACTCTGCCGGGCAGTACGGTTCCTCCACCCATGGTGTGCGGGAAGTAGACTCTGGTCTCCGATCGGTGAGCCGGATTGCTGCTCGGCTACCGTTAGAGCAGATAGCGGTAGAGATCTGGGCTAGGCCCAACTCCGCTCACCTGAACGGATGCTGGGAGAGGTGGGATTTTATCCTACTTCGATGTTTGTAAGCATCCTCTCACGTCCCGCACAGAGGGCAACCTCTGGACCAACCTCTCTGCCCAGTTCGCTGGATGAGAGGAAGGGGCCCTTCAGTGAGTAGCGAAAGCTAATAGTCTGGCTCTAAACGGGATAACGGTAAGGTTGAGATCCGTAAAGACATGATAGGCTCAACGACTCCACCCCTTCACCCTCCGTAACATATCACAAAGGAAAGACATCATACCCATCCCCTCAGCAAACGTCTCAAATTTATCAAGTACTCCACTAGTTTTGAGGAAAAAACCAATATTTTTTTATTTGTCGCCGAAAAATTTATTACATATTTTAACAATGATATGTGAACAGTGATTAAAAATATTGCAACTTAATTTGATTCAAAATATTAAGATAGTTTTTCTCTTCCGCGATGATGACAAATGTTGATCTATAAATGTAGATCAAATGTTGATCTATCTTTAGGAGCTGATTGCTCTTTTTTGATATTCAACTCTTAAAGTAGACAATCAGGATATACCATTTCCTCTTCAAACCATTCAGTATCTTCATTTTCTAGACTTGAAAGGAATTCTAGCTGCAATTCAAACAGGTTTTACTCTTGGCGTTGATTTTACCGTCACAAATTTTCAAATGTACTTGAAAAAATATTATAAAAAACAAGTAAACTTTGTTAAAGAAAATAACTTTTCAATGTTTACAGTTAACATTGGTATTTTTTGTAATTAGATAACGCTAGTATGCCATATATATTTTCCAGTGTTGTAACATCGTGGTCAGTATAGATTTTGAAATAACATTTTCAAGCACTGTGCTCGCCGGAAATTCCGAAGGCGATTAAGAGCCATGCCCGTCGCCGCCCAAACAAGGAAAGGTGCGCGTATTGTGAAGAGATTGTGACGAGAACCTCTCGTATTGTGAAGAGATTGACCAGTTCCCATCTACTTCTGAAAACTGAGATGAACGCCCTCAGAGAAGAAAGGCGAGCGTGAAGGGAATGTTCCACTGGTTGCCAAAAATAATGGTCAGCCTGACGAAC
>NNCF01128957.1:292498-362112 GCA_002313205.1 Laupala kohalensis
TAAATTGCCTTATTTAAAGTAAGTTCGTAAATTTTTCCATATTTTGCTAAATCAATTTGAAGAACTAACAGTGCAATTGTGCATGTTTGAAAGAAACTTCACAAAAGCTGAAGACAGTATCAAAGCTGTTCAGGGTACTGTTAGTGGCAAAGTCAGAAAGGCAAAAGCAAGATGGCAAAAATAGTAAGTCGAAAACAAGAACAGGAGACAGTTGCAATTACTGCAAACGCAAAGACCACTGGGTAAAAGACCGTAGAAAGTAGATTGCTGATGGAAGACCCTCAAGGACACAATCTGGTAACACAGAGTCAAATGCAATATCAACAAATATCGCTTTGAAGTCTATATGCGAGGAAGCTTGTGCTGCAGAGACCAGTTCAACGGCATATGGGATCGACAATGGAACAATAAGACATGTCTCAAACGTTTCTAGGTATTTTGTTGATTACATAAAATTTAAAACCCTTATGGCACTAAAGCTGCCAGAAATGAAATGTTGGATGCACTAGGGGAAGGTTCTATCAAAGTCAAACAACAATTCACGGAAAATACCTAGAAGTTCTTCTAAAAGATGTATGGTATATTCCACAAATTTATTCGAAACAAAACGAAGCGAAACTTATTCTCTGCCCTCGCAGTACAAAACAAATAAAAACAGTGAATTTGTGTCAACTTTCATAGAGTGCAGGTTTAAAGTTAACGGAAAAGCGGTGCTTTATGGATCTCGCAATGTAAATGGTACATTATTCAAGGCAGATATCAAATCAGTTTCACCCAAAGGAGTGATAAGTGCGCACTGCTGAAGTGGACTGCTCCTTGCTACAGTTGTATAATGAAAGATGGGGCCATCAAGAAAAGCGTCATATCAGAAGTATACTTAAAAAGAATTAGGCATTACTGTAAACTTAGACAAAGGATTATGTGAGCCTCGTGTTTATGGAAAAGCACACCGTTTATCATTTGGAACTAGTAAGAAAGTCTCTGAATATGGCGAACTGATTTCCGCTGATGTTTATGGACCTTCCGATGAGTCTTTTCAGAAGAAACGCTATCTTGTGCTATTCAAAGACAGTTTCACCAAGTTTCACCATGGCTACATTATGAAGGAGCAGTCAGAAGTTAGAAAGGTGCAGACACATGCTTGCATATGCTTGACACTCGGTAAAATAATTTCTCAGCGATAATGGAGGTGAGTTTGACAATGAAATTGTTCGTGCAATTCTTTATTGGAAAGAGATCACTCCAAGACTGACAGCTCCTTACACTCCCGAACAGAATGGACATAGCGAACGGAAAATGCGTACCGCCGTTGAAATGGCTAGAAATTCAATTATGTGTATGCTGAAACAAATTTCACCGATGCAATCTGGGATGATTTAGTTAGCACGGCCATATACATACTTAATAGAACGGACAAGTCATCAATAGAAGATGCATCCTTATGAGCTTTGGTTTAAAAGGAAACCTCGGATCAAAGACTTACGTGTTCTAGGATCTACAGGTTGTGCTCACATCCCCACTCAAAAAAAGAAGAAAGATGGACAAGAAAGCTGTTAAAGGTTATCTTGTAGGCTGTGAAGGAGATGAGCGATACATAATTTATGTAAAAAAGGATCATCGTGTGTTCTGATGTAATCTTTCAAGAAAGAGCCAGAAAAGATAATGAAAACACTGAATTATCATCACAAACAGAATAGGAGAGACAAGTCAGGGAAATTATGAACAGCAGCAAGTAGAAACAAGAGAAAATTCTGAACAAAATTATAAAAACCACGAAAATGAGACTGTCAGTGTAGAAGACGCTACTGAACATACAACAGAACGACAGCTACGAATTCGTTCGCTACTGTAAAGAGCCAAGCGTTTTGAGATCATATCATGGATATGTTAATGATAATCCTGAAACATACGAAAAAGTAGTTAACGCAAAATACAGCACAAACTGGAAGAAGGTGATGAACAATGAAATGAGTTCATTCAAGAAAAACCGAACTTGGGAGCAGACAGACTTACCAGTGGAGCTAGAGCCTGTAAGAGGGTTTACAGGCTAAAACAAATCCAGATGGCAGTATTAAGAAATACAAAGACAGAGTCGTCGTCAAGGGTTTCAGTCAACGTCAGGGGATCGACTCCAGTAGCAAAATTGGGAACAATACGTGGTGTAAGCCTCGCAGCAGAAGAAAGAATGCATTTTACACAATTCGACGTATCAACAGCATTCCGTTATGGAGATCTGGAATTAGCTATATTTATGCAACAGCCATAAGGTTTAAAGATTGGTACAGAAAACGTATGCAGACTCAAGCGCAGCCTGTACGACCTAAAGCGATCACCTCGCTAATGGAACAAGTATTTTAATCAATTTCTATCAGATCTTGGTTTGTAAATAAGTGAAACTGACACATATCTTTACATTCGGGAAAGAAAAGGCAGAATATTGCTAATAGTTTATCACGTTCTGTTGCTGCAACTGACCAACAGGACTTTGAAATATTCTTAAAAGAGTTGAAAGCTATATTCAAGATTACTGTCTGAGAGGTATTCTGTTTTCTAGGAACTTGAACGTCATAGTGACAACTCAATAACAGTAAGTCAAAAAGGATATACCAGAAAAACTCTTCAGCGCTTCGGATTTGATGAATGCACACCAGTGGCAACTCCCATGTTAAAGGATTCAGGATTGCAAGAGCGTGAAGCCAAGATCTCTGATTTTCCGTATATCAAGCTGTTGGTACTCTTTATGTTCTCTTATGTTCCTCATGGTGGGAACTAGGTCAAATCTAGCATCCAGTGTAGGAATTCTGTCAAGATCACTCGAAAACCCATCTGCAAAAGATATAGTGCGAGTGAAGAGAGTATTTCGCTCTATAGCTGGTACAGTTAGCTATGGAATCACATATCGCGAAACAGATAAAAAAAGGTGTAGCTACTTCAGTGTTATAGTGGTTCGGATTATGGAGGATGCACAAAAACGGGTCGATCGACTTCTGAATTTGTGATGATATATTCTGGTAGAGCAATCTCTTGGTGCAGCCAATGGCAAGCCATTGTTGCCATCCCAACCGAATCTGAAATCATAGCAGCATTAGACCATGTCCTGCGTGGGCGACAAACGCGATTGACAACTTCAAGCGACAAGATTCAAACACGCTTGTAGTTACAAGACTGTCCTACGTGAGCGACAGCGACACTGTAGCGCTTCATTCGACGACGCTTGAACTTCAAACATGCTCGAGTTCTGTAGCGCGACAGACGCTACATTTCACACAACTACTTGATCATACTAGAGATTATTGTTTGTAAACAATAAAATGTAGTAGTATCGAGTGGGTCTTGACATTTCGTCGTGATCTCGCGTGAGGCTACTGCGTTTTATGGGTTAGCTCATGTAGTATAGAAGTAATAACGGTTTTGTGCAAGTTCAAAACACGACAGACCGATTTTGTGTGTGTTGCAAATTAGTTCCTTTTTAGTAATGTAATCGTTAATGATATTTTCAAGGAAATAAAAAGTACAAATCAATACACTGGTATATTAAAAAACGTTTTGGGACGCAAAAACAGTTGCGATTACAATTGTTAAATTTCTGTGTAATTAAGGTGCAATTTTCTGATAAATTTATTGTTGTTCATGACATCTTTGCCTTAGAACCACGCATTTCGCTATAAATCCGTCTTGTCACATATTTACGTATGTTTGCGGTGTGGCGCCATCTTGCTTAAAGAACCGACCGATCGCGCGTGCGCCCACGCAGGACACGCAAGATCCTGGCGACGCGACGCTACACTACTGCCGCTTGAAGTTGTCGCTCGCGTTTGTCGCCCACGCAGGACACGGCCTTAGAGACAGCCAAAGAAGTATTCTCGCAGCAAAAGAAAGCTAATGTGAGAGGAGTCTAAAGACCACGTGAAAGTTGAGAAGCCAATGCCAGCATTACGAGATTGCCGAATCTTTCTTACGTGGGCGTTCTACTCGTGTTAGCAGAATCTTATGTTTGGACGCTGCCGCCCACATTAGTCCCTTCCTACACAATCGGGGAAGAGGGTGAACGTTGAAATAACATATGCTACACGTGTCAGTTTTCCATCGAGGATTGAAAGGAAAGGCGTATTCTTTGGGCGTTGTTCGTTCGTTTAAAAATTGTTAATAATAAGGTAGTAGTTGAATTCTATACTGAATCCTAATTTAGAATTAAGTTAATTGAAATCCACGAATTAATTAACGAACAAATACTGGGTGAATATTACAATTTACTATAAAATGTTGTAGATTTTTATGGGGAATTAAGTTTCATAAATTAATGTCTTTTCTCCATACATAGTGGAACTGAATTTTAACACAGTGTTTTGATCATCGTCAGATGTCAGAGGTCTAACATTACTTTTTTTCATGCCAAAGCAAACCTGCTTCGCCGTATTTCTGAATACATGTGTCTGAGATTTGTTTCAACATTTCCATTAAATGTTTTTAAGTAAGGCAGCTCAAATAGCTCTTTTCCACAAGTCTCCAAACGTGAAAATTCAAATAAACGCTAAATAATCTGTATCTGAGTTTTTGACGATAAAATCATTATTATTATTAACTGCCCCGTTTGTTCCCGTTCCCTCAGTTTCTCTTGCATCAATATTTTGACATATCTTCTTACGTGTTACGTTTGGAGATTAACATTTTGCCAAGAGTACTGACTGAAATAACTAAAAGTTGAATTATTTTTCATGGAATCTCTTAGTTTTCTGATTAAAATAAATAAAAAGCAAGTTTGTCATAAATTTTTTATTTCATCACTTATTTGATAAGCATATATACTTATTAAGTGAGTACATTTTATTTTTCAAAACTAGCCAGGAACACATTTTAGCTTTGCAGAAAATTACAGTGGTACCACGCTATGTTAATGTTAAATAAGTTTACAGCTTCTATGTCGTGAACAAAAAGTTTTTTCAAAGCATGCAGATGAGCAATTGTGGGAATTAACCTAATTTTGAACGTACATTATCGTATTATTACATTAGAATAAAGTCAAATAACTTAATAACTTTTAAATTATGTACAAGTTGTCCGATTAAAATGAGACAAGATTAGCATTTAAGAAATTACAACCATTTACATGGATATTATAATAATAATAATAAATTTATTGTCAAAAAAACAGTACAAACTGCGTATGACCACGTGGAGGGAAAAAAAACTAATTTACTCTCCGGAAGCAAGCAAGGGACCATCCCATCAATTCCGATCAAGGGCCCTAAGGCAGAGGCGGATTCAAAAAATTCAGCAAAAATTCCTAGATAAGATAAAAAGTTAGCTGCGAGTTATAATACTAATAGAATGTCAATATGTTTGTAATTTTAAGCAAAAAATTACATGTAAGTTATTATCGAACTATAGATTATTCTGAGTATAGTGCTTAAAAATTGAAATAACACTAAATTCACGATTTATTGTTACAATAGACCCGCCCCTAGACAAAGCCTAGAGAACCTGTATGATAAATCCGCCTCTACCCGAAGGAAAACCGGAGAAAAACCCGGGCCAGGATGGGGCTACAGAATTTATGTACACAAACGTGCCAATGTTGAGTACACATAAAACTAAATTAATATGAGCCATAAGACAACACAATCATGCAAGAAAATAGTTTTTGAAATTGTTATAAGTTGTTTAAAAAGTACTACAGCAATGGCGTGATAAAGCACAAGACGAATTTAACTTTTGTTAAAATCAATAAATTCTTTTACAGTGTAGAAGCACTGGTGCAGGAGGTAGTTTTTAACCGCGGATTTGAAGATATTCAATTTCATAATATCTTTTATATTCTTGGGCAGGGAATTATATAGAACGATTCCCGAATGGTATGGTCCCTTTTGGCAAAGAGTGGTTGACACTCTAGGGCGATGAATATTACTACTATTGCGTGTATAGTGTTCGTGAACGAGACTGTTTCGTATAAAGCAAGGGTGGCACTTCAGTAATTCGGTCTTAACAAACACGACCGTTTCATAAATATAAATGCAGGGAAGTGTTAAGATATTTAATTCCTTGAATAAAGGTTTACAAGAGTTTCGGGGGTGAGATTTACAAATTATCCGAACTATCCTCTTCTGAATTCTGAAAGTTTGAATACTCTGACCGGAATTACCCCAGAAGGTAATGCCGTAACGTAAATGGGAGTAAACGTTTGCAAAATATACGCAACGGGAAATACGTGGACTAACTGCGTTAACTAAGATTCGGAATGCGTAACACAATTTGCTTAATTGGGAATTAAGATTGTCAATGTGACAATTCCATTTGAGGTTGTCTTGAATATGGAGACCTAAGAATTTTGTATTTGTAACAGTTTTTAATTGTGTTCCGTTTAAAGAAAGAGAAACCTGGGGTAAAGATTTTGTGATACTATTGTGAAATGACATAGACACTGTTTTGTCAGTGTTTACAATGAGACGATTTGCATGGAACCAAGTCGAAAGGTTAGACAAAACTTTTTGAGCATTGGCGTGTTTACATAGTAAATTAGTGTCATCAGCAAAAAGAACCATTTTGCAATCTGATGTGGATGATGACATGTCGTTCACATACAATAAAAAGAGTATAGGGCCGAGAATTGATCCTTGGGGTACTCCGCAAGTAAGTGGCTTTGTTTCTGAAAGACAACGCTCAAGTATTTTATTTTTAGTATAGGATATTTCTACTTGTTGATATCTATCTTTTAAATAAGAAGTTAGCCATTGATGTGGAAGTCCACGAATGCCTAAAGAATGCAATTTGGTAAGGAGAATTCCGTGATCGATGACATCGAATGCTTTGGATAAGTCAAGAAAAACACCCTGAGGATTTTCTCCACTGTCTAGAGATGTGGTAACATCGTTTAAGAAGGAAAATATGGCGCTTGTAGTGGAAAAGGATTTCCTAAAACCGTGTTGATCGTCAGAGAGAATGTTATATTTTGATAAAAAATCTAGAAGACGCTTATAGAACAATTTTTCTAGGATTTTTGAGAAAGTGGGTAGTAGAGATATTGGTCGGTAATTTCCAATATTAAGTTTGTTTCCTTTCTTGTGTAAAGGTTTCACTTTAGCTCTCTTAAATATATTGGGAAACACCCCTTCCGATAAAGAACTATTAAAAATATTTACGAGTGGATTTAATATAGCGTGGGACGAAGATTTAACAATAAACTCAGGTATATCATCTATGCCTCGTGAAAATTTGTTTTTTAAGGAGCTGATGATTCCCATGACTTCACTGGCGTTAGTTTCGGAAGTGAACATAGAATTGGGTATGTGGGTGGTAATAATTGGAGGACATTGATTTGGATATATTGAGTTCGTTATTTTACCAACTTCTGAGAAGTGAGAATTAAACAAACTTGCGATGTCCTGAGGATTTGACACGATCTTGCCATCGTTTAGTAAAGAAACATTTTCTTCGCGATTTTCAGAAGTTGACGTGTAATTGTTAACAATATTCCACATGGCTTTCATCCGGTTGTTCGATTTTAGTATATGCCTGTCGTTTTCCATAACTTTAGCTGCATAGACTACTTTTCGGAGAATAGTCTTATATTTACGAAAATAATTATGGAATTCGGGTGGCTGGTTATAGCGTTTTGAAAGATAATATAAACGGCGTTTGTTTTTTGAAGAAATTCTTATCCCTAGGGTGATCCATCTATTGTATTTTTTTGTGTTATCTATTGTATTATTTGTGTTATCTATTGTATTATTTTGTTTGTTTAAAATATTGATAAATACATTTTCCATAAATGAAGTAGGCCATCGCTGAACCGGCAGAATTTGATATACCAGCTGGGGCGGCGGGTTTTATCTGATCTTTGACCGATAGGACACACGATATTCCTGAGATAAGCTTTTCCACGGGTTATAGCAGCCTATTTGTGGGTGTTGCGGGGTGCAGTTTGGAATGGGTGGAGCTACGCTAGGCCACCCCCCGCAGAAGACATATGACAACACCGCGCTTTCGCTCCATTGGTTCCATCTCATCTTCTTTGGTTGCAGGAACAATAATCTGGTTTCATAGACTGTTCCACAGTGTAGTAAACTTAAAAGAAGTGCCCACTCTTCAAGGGGATAAAAGGGTAGCTGTAAAGGTGTCTCATAATCCTGAATATCATAAACGGACCAAACACATTGAAATTAAGCAATTCTTTGTATTGGAAATGGTGCTAGAAGGAAAACCGAATGAAAAGGTGTCGACTGAAAAACAAGTTTCTGACATCTTAACAAAACCTTTAATGAAGTCAAGACTATTGAAGTTGTTTGATTAAATGGGACTGTTTTTAAAAGTAAACAAAAACCAGTTAACAAAGGAAAGTCTTAAAAATAATTACTATTCATTATTTACTGTTAACATTGTTGTTTTTTTGCCATTAGGTAGTGCTAGTATGCCATATATAGTTCCCTTGTTTTTCCAATGTAAATAAGTAATAAGTAATAAGCAGTAAGTAATAAGCAGCTAACTTTTTATCTTATCTAGGAATTTTTGCTGAATTTTTTTTGAATCCGCCTCTGCCTTAGGGCCCTTGATCGGAATTGATGGGATGGTCCCTTGCTTGCTTCCGGAGAGTAAATTAGTTTATTGTCCTCCACATGGCCATAAGCAGTTTGTACTGTTTTTTGACAATAAATTTATTATATTATTAATATTACTGTTCTTGTTTATCGTTATCTCACAGTGAAAGCAGGTTGTTTCTCTGCTCAATATATTTAACTAAATTCTCTAATTAACTTTGCATTTCTTGCATTTTTTTCTTTCTGAATAAATCTTCACTGGTGGGCAATAATAATCATGTGGTATTTTGTGAGCGAATTTCGTTTTCTTTTGTTTAATGTTGGGTAATAGTGTCTGGAGAAAAAAATAATGAGGCAAAATGCCCTGTACCATCATCAATCTGCACTCCACGGGCAATTTTGATTGGTGATGACACGAAACAAGTGGCAATTCAAAAAAGTGATCAGCATTTTTCATATTTTACAATTAAAAAACAAAATTTACTGCCTACCTACATATCTGCCTATCAAGATTGCCTATCAATGTAACTACAAAATAAACTTGATGAAAAAATATATTTCATTAACATAATTTTTGTGATCTTGAATTTCTATACAATAATATGAAACTACGTGAACGTACAAATCTTTGTGGCTCTCACTCAAAGCAAACATATTTTTTAAGGTGATAATATTATCTTAACTCCTGTGAAATTAAAAAATGTGTCATTAAGTAAATATTTTACATTATAAAATTTTTATTTAAATTACATTAAAAAAATTTATTTGATTATCTATTTAAAAAACTAATGATATTTAAAAAATAGCAATGAAAACTTTAATTCTGCAAACGAGTTATGAGCATTAAGTCCTGTCTCTNTTGATCATGTACAATTAACAGAACCCAGATTCAATATTTGTACAATTGAAAACCAGTACGGGGTGTACAAGGGGGTGGAGAGGATATAGAATGTCCCTTTGCACCATTAGAAAGTGAAATATTGAAAATTCAAAACCCTGTTTTTAGATACTTTAATTAACAATGTTTACAAACAAAATCTCAATTTGTCTTTATTGTTTAATAGTAAAATAACAAAATTTTGTATTTATAAAAGTGGATTTAAAAAAAATTGGAGTGAAACACATATTTGATTTCATTTCCAAATTTTCTTTCTGAATTTTATGTCTGTAACTCTAATAATGTAAGTGTCTCATGTCCCTTTTGTAAGTGCCTTAAAATATGTTACTATGCCTTTCAATTTCCCAGAATTACTTTAGAAGGAGGAGGAGGAGGAGGAGTGGACACTATAATGGAAAATAACTTATACTGTTTTTCCCCCCTAGTCCTTGCTATTCTTAAAGAGAATATTAATTGAACTTGTCATAAATTTTCTCTCAATTATTAGAAAATTAGAAAATAGTAATTACTCTTGGGGGTTATGATCGCTGACAACTGCAGCTACAGACTGCACAGGATCACCAAAACTCTACACAACTTGTAGTGTAGCTTTTGCATCCTTACATGTATCCTTATCCTGGGAATAAAATAATGGATTAAAATAAATAACTAACAGTCTTAATATATTGTTATGAGATCCTAACCATCTGAATTATAACTAAAAAGGTATTTTGTATTGATAACTAGCAACATAATTTCAAATAATTCTAAGACCAAACATAAAGACATAGCCAGAAGGATCCAGGGAGGAGTTTTGACATGATCCACACTCTTATTGCAAATATAAAAAGATGTAACACTTCACTCATTATTAGGTCAAAAACGTTGCTTCCCCTGCTCTAAAAATTGTCTCCCTCCTTGATCTAATCCACTCTAGAATAGAAACTGTTCTTTAAAAATATAAATTTTGATAGTTACTGGCTCAGTTAAATTCATAAGTTATATCCAAGACTATAAGAAATAAAATTATATTAAAAATCATGTTTTCGAGTAATTATGGAAATGGGAAGATGTATCTTAAGATGTCTTCGTTTCACGACTAACAACATTTATGACATGGACTGTGAAAATGGATTTATGACTGTTGACAAAATTGTGACATGGACTCATGACAATTACATTATCATAAGTTATTAATTATACCAGATTTTTAATTATTTATTTAATGCATGTTATTTAAAGGTAATATTTATAAAATTTGTTTTAAAACTATAATTTTTAAACAAAAATGCTTCCCAGTTAACCCCTCCCTCCCTTGATTATGGTCTAGATCCGCTACTGATTGGTGCTTCAAGAATCATGTGATGATGTATTACTCATTACATGTCTTTCTTTTTACTTACACTCAATGTGTACTTCGTTTTCAAATTAATGCATATTGCAAATTAGTGCAGAATTCATAATATAGATGGATTTAATCATATCAATGGTTCATGATTGTGGTTATTGAATCCCAGTCTGAAGATGCTGTTACACCTCCTGGTGGATTTCCATACCAACAGTTCAAATGGCTATACATAGGAATAATGAAGTTAAGAGTGTTATTGATGCTGAAGTACAACCTGCAATGTATTCCTTTTATCTGTGAAAATCACACAATAAAACACATATCTTACCCAAAGTAAAAATTGTAAATTTGGGCTTTCTGTGGTTGATATATACATTTTGATACTTCACAAAAAAAAACAAAAAAAAAAGAACAAAGGGAAGATAAACAAAGTAAATGATATATTATTAATAATAAATTTAATAAATTTATTGTCAAAAAACAGTACAGACTGCGTATGACCATGTGGAGGACAAAAAACTAATTTACTCTCTAGAAGCAAGGGACCATCCCATCAATTCCAATCAAGGGCCCTAAGGCAGAGGCGGATTCAAAAAAAAATATTGATTTATTGGTTTGAATAAACAAAGTTAATACAAGTTTCAATTTTTCATTGAAGATTGTTTATTTAAATAATATTAGTTAATATTAAATAATGTTAATTCCTTGTATAATTTATCATGCACTGCTATAGTACTTGTAATTGTATCTATAAAAACACAAAGTTATTTTCATGTATTCTTTAGTTATTTCATATTAATAGTTCATTTTTATTTTTCTCAAACTCTTCACTATTGTGTAAATTATCTTTGTAGCATCATTCAGGCTGGGATTTTTCTCCTGTATTCCTTCAGATAGAGGCTGATATATATACTGATCCTCAGTCTTGGACCCAGAGGAAGAAGCATTTTGGGATGGTAGTATCAATAATACTTTTGTTTTTATAAATTTTGAGTGATTTTAGTAGCAGCTAATAATTATAAATATTTTCAGAATACTCTCCCAAATTCAAATCGGTAGGTATTTGTAAATTAAATGTTCTTTTATACTCTATTGAAGGGAAAATATTTTAATATTCTATTGACATTATAATGTGCAGTTAAGTTTTGTATTTATTTTAGGTTGACACATGTCATTCTTTTTTTTTCCAGGCACATAATATTAAACCTGCCACCGCCTTGGGACCCTTGTTTCTGACTGTTGGGATGTTTCTTCCTTTCTTCAGGAGAGTAAATTATTTTATTGTCCTTCGCATGGTAAATTGTGTAATTATACAATTTAAGTAAGAAACTCACATGACCACACAGGGGACTATAAGTAAATTTACTTATACCCTATAGATAAAATAGGTTAAAGGAAATAATAAATATCTTAAAAACATTACAAGGTAAAGATAAGAAGAATTTTGATTTAAGAATGGAATTTTTAAATATATTTAATTGCTCTTTAGAATTAAATTAGTTCTGAATTAGTTTCAAGTAGTTAAAACCAAAATAAATTTGATAAATTTTCTTAACATAATTATATTATTTTGTTTGTATACTTTCTCCTTGAAATACTCCTCTAAGTGTACTTACACAATTAGTAATTGTACAATATTATTTTAATTTATATTAAGGAAATAAAAATTTCAATATTGAATCACTCCTTTCCAGTCAAAGCTAATCATGTTATGCAATCGAGAAAGGGTATATGTGCAAAGGAAAACAAGACTTCTCTTTATTGTTCTACAATACAAAAACAAAATTCTTCATATTATGTTATTTGGACCATGTAAGATATTTTACTGACCTTGTTCTTTTATGACAAGAAACTTGCTTGTGATTATAAATAAAGTTAGTCTTTGTATAAGTTTTAATTTTATTTGCAACATTTATCTCTGTTATGGGTATATTATCCTGACCTGGAAAGTACTGCAAACTTTTTTAAAATATCAGCAGGATGTTTGTAAGTAAACATGCTTTTTTATCTGTCAATATTATAAAAAAAACTGAATCAGAAAAACTGTGTAAAACCAGGCAGGGTTGGCTGGAATTATTATATATACTTAATATATATCTCAGTATATTAAATAGATGGAATGATATTTTTAATGTGTAAATGCAGTAATTATATTTCATAAAAGAATTAAATAAATAGAAATAAAAATTCTTCTTTTCTTCATAATAACTATCAGTTTGTTTCATCGCATTGATTTTACGAACACGCTGCTAACTACGTATGTGTGAGCTAGTTTATTCTCATTTATTTCTCTTCAGAATTTGCGAATAATGACGGCCAGCGAGTAATTTGCTTAATAGCTACGTAATCGAGATTGACCAGAGTGCATGTGAGCACAAGAATATTGGTAGTTTGACCGCGAGGAATATGTTTCGCAGCTTCTTGAATTAATGACATGAATATCAGTCAGTTGAAACATAGATTAATATTTCGTTGACGCCAAATCTGGGAAGCTTGAATATTTCGTGACATAATATTTAATGAATAATGACTTAAATATAATGAGTAAGAAGAATAGAATGTTTATGTGGTACAAAATAGCAATGGTCATACTGTGGTCTAGTGGTAGCATTCTTTCTTCAGTGATCCCGCTGAACGGCAGAGCATGGGTTCAAAACCTAATGACCTAGACGTTGGCGAGCCCTAAAGCTTCGATTAAAAATTCCCAGGTACACCCCATTCTCCCGTTTGCTACAACCATGCTGATATGCGGTCACATTGCCCATGCGGAAACCATCGGGAGCCAACTTCTGGCCATTGGCATCTGATGAACTTTATCGTTTCGGTTTAGAGTATCATGGGAAGAGAAACGTGGCATCGCTTTCATGTTATCTATGACGTCACGTAAAGTTAACAAAATTGGTAAAGTAATACATCACAAGTTGATAGCAAAATTTTATGCATTGATCTACGTAACAATTAATAAAACCCGAGTGTGAGTGAAACGCAACGATGGATTCTTATAAATGACACACAAACGTGAAAATGATTCTGCTCCCTACACCCACTATACAGTAAAATATCGAAAAATCCAAAATCACGTTTCTAGATATTTAAATTAGCTTTGTGAGGTACAAAAATCAAGTTGATATCTCAATCAGTTCGTGATATATACTGAAAAAAAAGCGGAAATTAAAAAGTAATGAAAATAGGGGATGGAGCCGGATTTTTGAAATCTCATTTAGACAGTGGTCTTCTTAGTGTATTGAAGGTCATGTGTGCAATTTTTCATCACGGTCGAATTAAATCTGTTTCTTATATTCAATGATTAAAATTAAAACTTGGAAATTAAGTAAACAAAAATTCGAAAAGTGATGAAAATGGAGGTTTTTCGAAATCTGAAGTAGACTTCTCAGAGTTTTGAAGTGTGGAAATTTTCATCATGCTCGGATAAGAACTGTAGATTAGTATAAAAGACGTACATACGAGACGCCCAATACGCTCTTTTTTATCTATAGAGATTATCAACAAAATTCATAGAAAGCTCGATTGTTTTTTTATGTTGAAGTCACCACATCTGGGTTATATATGATTTTATCGACTGAGAATTTCTTATTCCCGGCAGATTTCGAGATGCTGATGTTTACTAATTCAGCTATTTGCACAAAAATTGATTATAGACTAGTAAAGAACTAAATCTAACTAATAAACACTGACTTCTAAAATGCGCTTGGGACCAGTGGCTATATCCCCTGTAGCCCCACCCCCCACTGGAGCTGATCTCTCAACATATAAAAATGAAATTGATAAAAGGCATTTTTTGTCAAAGTATTACCAGATATTCCGCACTCTAAATGTGCATCCTACAGAACCCAATGTACACACTTAATATAAATTTGAGTTGTTCCATGCAGGTTAAACTCTGCAATACTTGCATAAGAGATACAGCGCAAACGCATTGCCGATAGCACAACTCACGGCCAGTCTCCAACGTTATCAAGGTGTTTTAAGGAGGCAGTAGACGACGTCTTTCGTTATGGGAGTTTTACCTGCTTCCAGAGGATGAGACGGTCTTGATACATTCGAAATATGTCTTTTCTACATACGTTCATGTCATCTATAGACGGTATGCTTATTTCTATTCATTTACGGGGTGCCGTTTTTCCTGACATACGTTGTCTAGTGTACATGAACGTAGTAAGCTGATTGTGACCTTACTAGTAGATCCTTGATTTATCGGTACTTGGATTACGAAGAAAACCTCTCCAAGACAATTGTTTTAAAGAATATGTCCAAAAACAATCTCGTGATTAGGGTTTTGTTTTATAATGTTCAAATATTTTTGTTGTTTGTTCATTATGTCTGCATTAAAAATATATTTTCGTGCATTATTTGATTCTGATTTGGTCACGAAATTCTTATCTTTTTTACACGTATTTACCATTTTAAGCAATTAATACATTTGGTCACTATTTAAAATAGTTAATTATCTATTTGATGAGTTAATGTACTTTATTTATAGATAATATTTATAGAATTTGTGTTGTAAAAGCATAATTTTCAAACATAAATACTGCCCAGATCCCTTCCCGGTTAGCCCCCGCTCCCACTTCGAGTACGATCTAGATCTTGCCGATATGCTTGGAATGCAAATATTCTAGTACATCAACCACATAATATTATTATAAATAATAGAATTTCATTATCCGCGTTGGGAATGTGCGCTGCACTGTGCTGGCAGCGCGCTGTTTTTACATTTTCCAAAAACTCTCAGCGCGTCACAGCGTGTTTCAGCCCTCCGGAGAACGGGGTGGATTCTGGTTCTAACCCCATAAAATGTTAAGATGTATGGGTTATGCCAAAGTGAAAATACACGGAAAGGGGGAGGGGGCAGAGGAAAATTTTGCCGCGGGCGCAAGTTTGGTACTTCTTCTTTTGAACACTTCCTATATTCATATTCAACACAGCATAGTGGAAATGCAAACTGAGTATGATTTAAATTTTGTCTGCCCATTTGACTGATTCCTGACGGAAGAAATCTGTTCTCGTTACTTTTCTCCTAGTTCGTGGTTAGTTTCAGTTCGTGGTTAGGGTTAAGACTACATATTTCAGCAAATTTCATTTTAGTTGAGAAGTATAGCCCCGAAGTCAAATATTTTGATTATTAATTTCTCAACAAATTAAACAAACTAGAAGTTTTATAAGATCCAATTTGTAGCGTTGTGCGCAAACGACTAAGATATTCTCTTGTTGTATCAGTAGGGTATCAGTACGAATTGTGTTTCACTTTTGCTATTTTGGAAGCTATTCAAGACAATTATAGCTTAATTATTTATGTAACATATGAATTTTTTGACGCTATCTAATCAAAACATAGCTTGGATTTTATAGTAAATAACATAAAATATTTCTTTGCTCAGTAGAACGTGGGCACACTGCTGGGGTGCGGTTGTGTAGATAAAATGTGTTCCGCGTTTAGCTAAGCCGATTGTGGTTGTTCGTATTTTACGTTGTACGGATTCACGGATGTGGTTTGGTTCAACAAAGAGTTCAAAAGCCCAATTAGCAAATTTTTTTGCTAATTTATATTATCTTTCTCGTAGATTGGAACATTCTTTACTTATTTCATCGAGGAAGATTAAAATATGTAAGCCCATTTTACCGTTCTTAATGACGAATAAACGACCAATATCCCCTTATTTCATAAAAAAAATATTTTCCCTTTAAGGCAATGCCGATAATACCATTTTCTGTGAAAAAATGTACAGTAAAGACGTTTTACACACAAGTATAGGTTTATCTCAACAGATCAGCCTCTCCTTAGCTGGTGAAATAACTAAGGGTCAAACAGTGCTTGTTTTCCTCACTTGAGAATGTGCCAAACCAATTTAGAAAGAAGTAAGAAGCTAGTTAACGTGTTGAACTAGCACTGGACACAATCTTTGGGTGTGCTCATCATAGATCTTATCTGCTTTGAGATTCAAATTTTTTATCTTTATTAGTACTCTGTGGAGAAATAAATTTCTCGAATTAACCATTCAGACTATTCACAACATTGTAGCCGTATAAATTATGCAGCAAAGATATAAGAAACCTTCCGCAACAGATAAAAAAGGAAACCTTTCTTTGGGGATCAATGACAGGTACTTGTCACTATTTAATGTAGAGTTGAAAGTTTATCTTGTGTAATTATATAACAACTAACCGACCCCGTTTGGCTTCGCACGTGAGCTTTCTTATTTATTTAATACCTTCTGGCGAGGTTCAGGGCACGAGGACGTGGAACCGTTGGGTACGGGAATTGGGAAGGAGAGATTTTGAGTTGCCAACTTATGGTACCGGCCCGACGTTTGTCTGGAGTAGGTGGGGGAAACCCCAGCTGAAACCTCACCTAGGTTCAAACCCCAGCCGAGCAGGACTTGAACCCACGCCCTACCGCTCAGCGGGATCATGGAAGTAAAGACGTTACCACTAGACCACCGCTGTCCACTGCTTTTATGCAGATTAATATTTGTTATAATTTAGTGTCCACTTAATTTTAAATTTCACTTTACGTTCGTAAACCGTGGTTATATTTTTATTAATTCGTGATATTTTGTAAAGTGTTGTAAAAAATTAATTTTGAAATGTCCAAAAATGATTTTTTGCAATAATTAAGCAACGCAAGAAACCTTTAATTTTAATTTCCTAACATTAATATTTTTCTCTCTTCTTTAATGAGTCTGCCAGTCATGAGGACAACGAATCAAACATTTTCTCTTCTTTTCTATATCTAAAATTGAAATATCGGAAATTCCAGAAAACATTTTCGATGTTTATTCTACAATCTCAACGTACAGAAACAGTGATGGCATCTAAATTAGTTCGTGAAATATAGCGAAAGGATTATATCCTGTCGTTATCCAGACAAAATCCGGAAAACCTGTCTTCCCCATAACACTCACTAAGAATGAAATATCAAAAACCTCAAAAAACATATTTTAGATATAAAAATTATTTAAGATATAAGAATTAAGATAATAATAATTAATATTTACGTATAAAACTGAAGATGACATCTCAATTAGTGAAAAAAGTAAAAGTATGCAAAATATAACACCTCACCCTTAATCATCCTTTTAAGATCGGAATTTCGAAAAATCCCTCTGAGTTAGTTTTAAAATTCATGCAAAATACTGTCAAGGTTTCAAGTTCTTAGCATCTGTCTGCGTTGATTAACGTGTCAGATATTCAGGACAGTTCAAATAGTTATATCCCTTTTCACAAACTTAATAATATCAAAAATAAAAGGTCATGCTTCTATGAATGTCATGAAAACATCTCTTGGCACACATTAGAAAATGAAAAATTCCCATCATTATATTTTAAAGATTAAAATTAGCAATATTGTCATACAAAAAATCAAAATATCTCAATTAGTTCGTTAAATGTAGTGAAAATAGAAAAAAATCAAAAAAACACAATTCACCGCGTTTCTCCTTCACAAAATTCCTTTTTAGTGAGAGTTGACCACTGATACCTAAAGTGGTCTATATGGACCCCTAGGGGTCGCCTACGACCTGCAAGGGGTCCATGCCAGCGAAAAACCTGAAAGGGATCCATGAGACGTAAATGGGGTCCACGAGGCAGGTTGTGACCTTAATTTTGCCTTTCCATGAGTGGAACAATCCGCATACGGATTAGTATGTCATGTGTATGTCATACCTATTACTTATCCTGTATTATGGAATATCGCAAGAATGTTTTAAATTGCTTTTCCATCTTCATACTGGTGGAAAGGGGTTTCAGTGCGGTTGTCAATATCCTAAAAAAAGAAACATAGTGGACATCACTGACCGAGGAGATAAATAGTAACTAAATTGATGCCAAATGTTGAAAATTTGTTATTAAAGCATCAGGCTCAGTGTGAAGAGGAAAGTGTTCAAATTCTGTCTAAATCGTCTGTCTGATGTGCTTCCAATTAAATCTGCTCCGCAACAGTGTTCACTACATAGTACCTGGTCACCCTTTTCTTGTTGATAGTTTTTCTGTTGTATTCTCTGGCAGTTGTGATGCAGGTTTGTTAAATACTTTCTTGAATGTTCATAATGTTTTTCAATTTTTTCTTGAATTACATTACTTTTTCTTAACCTTTGGTTACATTTTATAGAGTGACTAATATTTGGTCACGACTAGCGCTAGGTGACGTGTTTCCACATAGTTGAACTTTGCGTTGTATGAACAAACTTTCAATATTTTCGATTTTTTACCTGATTTTTTGAGTATGAAATAATTGCTATCGAGAAGAAAAATTGTAATAGAAGAAATTGTAATAGTCCCTAATGAAAAGAAAAATTAATTTGAATGTTTTTTTGTTTTGAAACATTTTTTGTCTTTGAAAATGAGTCGAAATTTTGGGACAAAAATTCATTCCTTAATTGTTTTCAAGACGATTTTCCAATCAGCCTTCAATCATCTTTCTAGGTCACTGGCAAACTGATCGAAAGTGTTTGTCAAAGTGTCACAGTAAATTTTATATTTATGTTGGACATTTTGAAGTTGACATGTTGCACATACAAACTTCACATCTTTCCAAAGACCCAATCAGAAAGATAAAGAAGCTAAAAAGACCAATTGCTTCTTGTATCGTAAAGTCATGAGAAAAATATATCAATAAGTATTTACAACATTCTTACTCGATGGAGTCACTAGCTAAAATATTTTTAACGCATCGCGACGTTCTTAATTGCAACACAAAATTGAGTCATATTTCAATAAAATACTTAATATGCTCTTCTACTTATTGAACTATTGAGGTATTGCTAAGGTAAGCGTCTCCACGTGATACTCTACATTCTATATGAGCGAACATATTATTCTCGTATTCAGAATAACAATGTTAGGTGGGGGAAACACGCGAAGACGTGAGGTGCTCGCAATCCGACGTACATTGTGATGTGCGCCGAGGAAAAGCACAGTGCAAGCATGTACACTCCTGGAAATGTAAAAGGATCGAGAAAAATATTATAAGTCTGGCGCGCTTGGAGATTTGGAGCCGTTAGGTTTGCAACGCCATGTCTCAGCGACGGGGGAAAAGCTCCTCATTTTCGTTTAAACAATCATAGGTAAACTTGCAACTGCTTCCATTTTTGAAGGACCAATAGAAGTCTAGTACTGACGAAAATACCCCTATTAAATCATAACGAGAAAAATGTTTTATTATGCTGCTATTAAAGAAATAGTTTGTAAATTTTTATTATTCACATTTTGGACTTCCATAACAAAAAATATTCTGTATATTCTTAACTTCAATAAACTTTATCATTCTCTTTATTTAAATGACATCTCAAGATTCGTTGTCTCACAACGCCTTCCTAGAGAATATAAAATATATTAAGTTTCTGTAAAAAAATTTGCGTCTTACCGTTAAATTAATATCGTTTTTATAATATAATTTGGATATCGTCGTAAGATATGTATGAATTTTGTAAAATTCAAATCAGGAATTACTGTTAAATATTTCTATAGTTTCTGAACTTTATACAGTGGCGTAAAGAACTCAAAGATCATTGGCATCAAGTGATGTGTATTGTCTGTCGTAATTTCACATGGTTTGCAATTATTTTATACTATTCTTATATGTCAATCGGAATTTTAGAATTATAGAAAACAATTGTATAAAATACGAATAAATAAGTAGAGGTTAATTCTAGTGGTATCATTAATAATGTTAAACCACTTAAAGAATAAATAAATTTCATCTACCAAAAATATATTGATCCCAGATATAACTTTTCGGCTGTAATGTTGCAACATGAAAAACAACTTGCTCAGAGAGTAATATTAGATAAAAACTATAATGTTTTTTAAATTTCAATAAATAAAACAAAAATTACTCTTATCAAGATATTCAAATCAAATTGAGTCTTGTTTACACAGATTGACTAAGATTATCACGCGATAAAACATCGCATTTCAGTTATGGTAAAGTTAAGTAATACGAGAAAAATATTTCAGAATATGGTATAGAATAAAAATTTAATATTACTATTAATTGAGCATCTCTAAATTATCTCAGATATCAATTTCATAATTTTCTCTGTTTTCCTTCTTCCATTTTCCTTTCACACTATCTTTCCTTCCTCCTTTCCTTCATTCCTCCTTTCTTTCTTTCTTTCTCATCTTCTTTTTTTATTTGATTTTTTTCTTTCGTTCTTTCTTTGTTTTCCTTCCTGTTCACTTATATAAATTCAGGGAAATTACATATAATTCATTCACATTAATTCAAAAGAGTACCACGTCTATTCCTCACAATTTATTTGATACACGTATAATAATATTAATAAAAACTCTTTTTTCATTTAAAATGTTAGCATCGATATCCAGTATTCACCAGTATTCTGTTTTCCTTCTTCCCTTTTCCTTTCATACTTTCTTTCTTTCTAACCTTTTTTTTTCTATTTCCTTTCCTTCTCTTTTCTTTCTATCATTCATTTTATCCTTTCCTTCTTTCTTTCTAACCTTCTTTTTTTCTATTTCCTTTCATTCTTTCTTCCTAACCTTCTTCTTTCTATTTACTTTATTCTATTCTCTCTTTCTGTCAATCTCTCTCTTTCTTTCTTTCCTTCTCTCTTTCTTTCTTTCTCTTCATTCTTTCTTTCTTCTATATTCTTTCCTTCTTTCTCTCGTTCTTCATTTTTTTCTCGTTCTTTTTTTTCCTTCCTGGGGACTTTTAATAAATTTAGAGAAAATAATTATAATTCTTTCACACTAATTTCAAAAGAGGACCACTTTTACGAAATTTGTCACAAAAATAGACTTCATTTGATACACATATAATAATAATAATAATAATACTTATTCTTCATTTAAAATGTTAACATCAATATTCCATTTTATTCATTGATTTCAATAGCTAGGGGAGAACATGGTAATTTAGATGAATTCTGTACGAGTATTACAACAATTTTTTACGAACCAAAGTGTGTGTTCATATTTGTGAACATAAACATATTTATAAAGCATTAAACATAATTTTTACAGAAATTAAAATAGCAGAAGGGTAGTTGACAAGATAACACATACAAATTTAAATATGAAGTTATTGTAACTAGTAGGTCTCAGCATTCCATATTTAGTGACATTTTTTAAGAACTTGTCATTTTAAATCTAGAAGACTCCTTGAATTAACATAATTTTTTACCATCAATACAATACAGAATTTCACGTATTTCCAGAAAGCGTTGAACAAAAATACTAAATTATACGAATAAGGTTTTTCATTAGAGTATTTATGTGACTTATGCGGAGTAATTAAAAGGCGGTCTACTTTTTGCTTCCTCTCAAAATATAAATTTAGACAGCAGAAGTGGTCATCCTGGACAAACCACGGAGACGCGAATGACACGTCACTTGTGTTTAACAAATAGAACGTTGATTTAAAGCTTTTATATTTGGTGGTATACTGGTAGAGCAGGAACAACGAAGAGAATCCTAATAAAACTCGCGGAGATAAATGTTGAGTTTTATCATTATAAGTGGAATATTTTTATTTTTTCATGTAAACGTTTCAAAATAATTACAGCAAATAATACATATTAAGACAAAAAATTTAATTTCTCCTTGAAATTGAATCAATTCGCAATTATGTGGACTCACTATGAAATGCCATGGAATGGAATATATTGGAAATTATGGTACTGTGTGTCTGAATGAAGAATAATGCAGAGAAATCGCTACTGTTCCACGATACAATCTGGATTACACTGTGCGACTTCATTCGCGTAAATTTGCTAGTAGAGCCGTACGCTTACGAAAGCTTATATTTTGAGAATTCTCTTTAGTAAAGTCAAGTCAAACTGTCTCCTTGTAGGCACCTTAGGCCCCAAAGATGCCTACGGCATAAAGATACAAAAGCATATTGGCATCAATTAAGATGTGTTGTTTGTTGTAGATCCAAGTGTATTTCGAAGATTTTATATTATTTGAAATTGTTGCTTAATAGCAAGATGTGAAACAGAAATATTAGATTACGAACGAACAAAAATGATATCAAAAGAAACGGATATCAAAACACTCTCACAAATTGTAATGCACTGATCATACATAAATATATCCATAACAAGTATTCATTTAAACACGATATTTAGACGCATTTAACTTATAAAACCCTATTCTCAAACTCAAGAATGTTGCAAAATGTAGTATTTATCTGAGCAAACACAATTAAAAATTAAGTTACTTTTCTTTAAAATTTCGATTTTTTTTCGCTGGATTTATGTTGGTCACTGAAGATGAAACTTTCGTTATTTAATTCAGTAAGATTTCACGTTCTATAAACTGAAATAACACCAATTTAGAATGCATCGATCGAGAAGACAAACATAATTATGGAGGGAGACCGCAATGACAAATTTTCCATCAGTCATTCTTTATATTCGTTGAGAAATATTATGTTTCAACACTGCCAATATTAGATCCCACTATAAAACATATACCTTATTGATTTTCGGTCAGAATGTTAAAATACACATTCTTATTTATAATTAGTTTAATATCAGTAAAGGATAGGGTTGATTGTCTTTGTAGGCTTCATTCAAAGGCACATATGGCGACTAATACATGTTGTCTCTAATGCAAAATCAGTAATATCAAATATAAGTGTTTCTAAATTAGGAATTGGAAGAGTCCCATTACAAAGTGTAAATAATGTTCAGTTACGCGAGACCTTTGAGTAAACAAACTGAATTTTTGAAGAAGTTATGTTATATTAAAATAATAAAAAACTTATTAAACATTGTCCAATTTCGATTTTTTTAGTATAGTATTTTTCGATTTTTTTCACCTCGTTGAACTAAACTAAAAGTAATGCGAAAAAAATCCAATATATATGATGATACGGAAATGAACTGCGGAAGCTTAATATCTGCTTAGATGCCAACAACGTTGGAGCGATGATGCGTTATGCGACGATGTCCAATACCATATTTAGATTTTCTTACCATCGTGAGAGCTCTCATAATGATTTCGTTTAGACAGAGAATTTCAACTAATTTTTGACTGAATTTGCTTTCAAAAATCTTTTCTCATATATCACCTGGGATTGAACCAGTGGATATGGATCGTAACATTCGTGGTAGGGTTTCGTTTTCCTGAGCCACGTCACCCATATAGATGGGAGTGCAAATACACTTAAAATTAGTTCGTTTTACACTCAGAATTTACAAGTGAAAATATTATTTTTAAAAATCATTTGGTCAATCCATATTTTTTATATATATTCAGCAAATTTTCTTTGTACTGTTGTTATTTGTTGAAATTATTTCTTTTATTGAGGACTGTAAGTAGAAATGTTTGCAATACCCTATCTTATCTGATCAGACGACGTCGTGTTTCTCTGTATATGGGGAATTTGATTTACTCGAGCTTAGCAAAGTGAAATCTTACGAACTATTCTACTGCCATGTCTTATCACGATAGCTGCATTAGGGAATGGTGGTTGCGTTGGTGGACAGTGCCAATTTCAGTGCTTCGGCAGCAGGAAGGCAATATGGAGTAAGTCTAAGAACTGCTTCAAGTGGGTTCGGCAGTATCGCGAAACGTGGGAGGTTGGAAGGCGTGCCGGCACTGGATTTTGGCGAGTGTCTACCGAAGTCGTGGATTCCGTTTTGGTGAACCAGGCTAAGGAGAATCCTTTCCGCTCTTCTGAACAGTTAACACGTCTGGCCTATATTTCTCGATTGCGCGAGAACTCTTAGAAAGCGTGTGAGAGGTCATGGACTCCGATCTAGGAGGGCAGCGACAAAGGAGGCGCTTTCCGAGAAAAAAAAATCGTATAGGTTAGCATTTGCCGAGGTGAACATTAATCGTATTTGGGGAAACCTAATTTTTTCAGACGTGAACGCTTTTTCTCTGCAAATGACGGACCTGTGCGCGTATATCGACCTCGTTTAACCCGCCATTGTCCTGAATATGCGAGAGAGAGAACGGTCTGAACGATCTGTGGCTGGATAAGTTCTCGCGGTGTAGGTGTTCTTCACAGATTACAAGGTCGTCTTAATGGGTATCAATGTCTATATATCTTGCGAGATATTATGATCCCTGTTGTGCGGAAATTGTATACTGCTGGATTACTATTTTTTAGCATGATAATTCATCTGCCCACACATCTCGTTTGGTGCAGGAATGGATTGGAGAGCAGGAAGAAGTGAAAATTCTCCACTGGCATCCGCATGCACCGGACCTCAACCCAATCGAAAACGTGTGGGCGGAGACTAAGCGTGTCATGGCCGAAAATTGACCTGATCCACCTCCCACAACAAATGATGCACTCTGAGATGTATGTGAAGCGTGGGAGGAAATTGTCATCAGCACGACTTATGCGTCCACCTTAGTTAATTCAATCCCTAGACGGTTGCAAGCCGTGATAGATTGTGACGAGTATTCTACTCGTTGTGAAGCTACCAAAACAGCCCTTTGAAGGGCTCAAAAAATGCAAACAAAGAAATTCAGAACTTAATGAGCGTTAAATACTTTGCATAGAAGACGTTTAGTCTTCTAAGTAGAAGTTCGAAACTAAAGAAGTATCAATAAAAGTGGATTTAAACGAGGTAAGGTCACTTCATACTTTCCATCTAGCGAGCACTTACTTTAGCAATATGCCAATCTGCCTGAGTACAACTATAGCTCTTTCTTCTTGATTACATGCAATAAATTATAATATCATTTTAATTATACGAAGATCATCATTTTAAATAAGAGTATATTTGTCTCGTCCCTAAACGGTTATTAATTATCATTAAGTATTACGGCTGTTATTAATTTTATTGTTCATTCTATCGTGTCTAAAACATTCAAAATGGAATAAAGACGTGTAGTTTTTCGTCCTCCTCATTTTTTTACTCTGAGCATGCTATACGATCGTTATTTTATTGCTACGAATATTGTAAGTTTAAACCAATAAGTGCATATAACTTTTTTCTTTACTAAATATTGTGCTCCAAATGTAAAATATGATTAATCTATATGCTTTATGAATGTATTTTTATTGCAAATATTGTTTGGACATAAATTGGTCAACTTAAGGCATATACATTTCCTTCTCAATATCTTTAAAAAATCAACTATACTTTTACATATTTCCAACTTAACATATTTTGGTGATCTTAGTAAGTAATGATTTGGTGTATTATCATATCACGCTTACTTTTCGGTTAGAATTAGAAACTCTGAAATTGCTTTTGTATCATTTCTTCTTTAAATATTTGTAGAATTGATTGCTTTTTAATTGAATATTTAATAATTACTTCATAAGTTAATTGAAAATAAAAAAAACATTAAAAAATCCTCGTGAAATATATTATTGAACACTTTCATTCACAAATGAACAAACTAAAAATACCGTAACTTAAGAGTTCATGTATAGAAATTATTTAATAGATACGTTGAACTAATGTATTAAAGTATACGTAGGCGTCATAAACTTTGCTTATGTATCAGCGTAATGCAGATTGATCTTCGAAAGTGTTCCAACTTTTCGCCTTCACTTGCTAGCCTACTTGCCAGATTAGTCGTAATGCGACGTTGGCGAATTGTCGATTGCTAAGCTTATCTTTAAGATTTTCCTAAGCAATGTGAGAGAATGAATTAAGGTTTCGTTCATTACAGCTCCCAAACAGACATTCGAGAGCTTATTTGCGGTATAAACCATTTTCAAAAATCTGTGCGGAAATGTCACCGGGAATCAACCAGCGGTGTAGCGACAGTAGAATTACAGTGGACATTTATTTCTCTCAGCCTAATTTCTACTGAGACGCGGTATAATGTTTGTTGAAAAATTCGACGTCTATATCTGAATTGAATCGTTGATTTATATAGGAAGTACTTGATATGAAGGGAATTTGAAGGGACTCCCTTGTGGATCGACATTTTATATAAAATCATAAGGCCACACATATTATGTAATCAGTGTCGTCTGAGAAAATCACATTTCTCCAATTCTGATTCGTGCTTTTCTCAGCAAATACTAACTTATACACTCTATGTATTTAATCTGATTCCTGGCGATGTGGTTCATTGCAATTCAAGAGATTTCTCTATGTTTTTGTACTAAAAAATGGGAAAATATCGATCAACATTCAAGTACGTCCCAAGGGAGTGTCCAAGTACGAGAATACTTATCTCTATGACATCACCTGAGAGGTCTGTGGGTCTCGCAAGTTGAATGTCAATGGTTCCATTAACAAAGAGTGCCGTTTTTTTCTTAAACTGACCGAAATCAACGATTCAAAACACGTTGAATTGGGTGCCTATTTCTGTGATAGAGACGTCGAGTTTTTCAACAAACATTACACCTCAGCTGGGTAAAAATACATTTAGCTGCGAGAAATAATGCTTCACTCTAACTCTACAATCGCCACCCGCTGGTTCGATTCCCGGTGACATTTGCTCACAGGTTTTTGAAATTGGTTTATACCAACATCAGCTTGAAAGATCTGTCTTGGAGCTGTAGTGAACGAAACCATCGATAACACTCTGACACTTTCTAGGAAAATCTTAAGCATACGCTGAGGAATTGGCGATTCGGCAACTTCGCATTACGGCAAATCTGGCAACATTGCTAGTAACTGAAGAAGAAATTGGAACTCTTTCGAAGCTCAATCTCCATTGTCTTGATACATATCCTAAGTATACGACGCCAGCGTACACTTTAATACTTTTGTTCAACATTTCTACAAAATAATTTCCATACATGAAGTCGTAAGTTACGGTATTTTTAGTTTGTTCATTTGTGAATAATAGAATAGAATAAAATATTTCATGACGAAATTATGTTTAGTTCTTAAAATTGAAATTACCCTTTGACTACATTCTTAAATTTTCCGTTAAGAAGAAAACAATCTACAAAACATTACAGATAATCACGATAAAAATAAAGAAAACAAGTCTAGAGTTTCTAATTTCTATGAGAATTATGCAATATATATTTTGTTTATTGTAGTTACCAGAAATATGTATGATATGATTATACACCAAATCACTGTTTACTGAACTTACTAAAAGTTAAGAAATGTTTAAAAGTAAACTCCATTTTAATGTATGTCTTGCTACGAACTGAAATGAGGTGTGTATTTTATAACTTTATTTAAAACACAAAACCTTTTTTATAAGATGTTCATTGTAAAAAACAATCTAGGTTCTTGAAGTCCGTTTTTGGACGATTGTCTCGCGGGATACTATTTGTTTACACTTTTCAATGCGGTTTTTTTCGGTTTCAAAGTCGATAAACAAAAAGGAAGTGTGCCTTCTCCACACAGTGAAGCCTATGATGAAGATAAATGGTAATTTTTAGAATTCCTTATTCACAACCTACAGTTTAAGCACGTTTCGCATAGCGCACAAAATATAAAAGAAACCTCTTAATAATAAACTACTAATAAACTTGTATTTTCTATCGCAGAATCTTCCAATAATTACATTTTCTTTATATTAATAAACAAATTTGTTATTGTTTCATTAAGTAATAAATGAATGATTTAAGTTTATACTTATTGAAATTTTTAATTGTTCTGTTCGTGTTTCTATTTGAAAAGCTTCTTGTAATGATCTATTTTTCAATATGATTTAAATACGCTGGTCACACTCCCATCTCTCCTTCCAGAAGAACACTCGAATAGCGTAGAGACCAATATATCCTGGAATAGCACACAATCTGAGAAGCAATGAGTGATGACCAAAATATAAATATTTATAATTAAAAGAAAGCGAGTGTTTCCCTCATAAAAATATTCGGTAGAGTGTTAAAGTTTCGACTTTTAATCAGACTTCCTCAAGGTTTCAAGGATCTGGGGTCTGTAACTTCACTTACAAGAAAAAGTAGTCATAAGGAAGTAACATTCTATCCATAAAAATTAATGTCGGAATCGTATAATAAATCCAAAAACACAAAAGTATTTTGGTAACTGGATATATTTATTTTTGTGGTTTTTCTATAGGTATCATTTCTTCTTCTCTTATGAAAAAATAACAAAACTAAAGAAAAAAATATTCTGTTAAGTGATGTCGCACTAAAAAAAACGTATCTTTGAGACCATAGAAAATCATAGAGATGACAAAAAGTCAAAAATATCGAAAATATTTGTTTTTCAGGTCACTGTATGCGCGTAAGCAAGATCTTCTGATTTTAACACTTTATTAAGTGCAAAACATATTATTCTATCAATAACGAATTATCATTATTCTAGTTTACTTCCTCTGCACGCGTAGTAATAGAGTGAAATGTATGGCTGATGACTAATTTGATTTTGTGATCGCTCTCCAAAACCATGTTCCTCTTCTAGAACGATGCATTTTAAAGTGGTATTATTTCAGGTCATAGATCGTGAAACCCTATTAATTCCTACCAAATAACAAAAGTTTCATCTTCGAAGACCATCATGAATCTAACAACGAAATATTCTGAAATTTAAATACAATTGATGTGGTTGTTTAATTGTGTTAGCTCATATCAATTCTACATTTATTAACATTCATGAGTTTGAGAGCAGATTTCTCATAGGTTAAATAAGTCTAAATATTATATTTTAATCACATTTTATGTATATATAGGTTTCATTAATTAGTTATCAGTTTTTGTTTAAAATTTGCGGATTGTTTTGATACCCATTTTTTCTCACTCTTGTTTGTTCGTTAAATCTTCTTGCATAATGACCCTGAATCTGGAACCTACTAGTCACAATAACTTTGTATTTAGTTGTGTAATGTTGTCTAATCAATTGCTTCGCAGATTTTTTTCCTTACTCTTTGTTGTGTCCCGTCAGGGAACGAATCAACAAGAACAAGGTAAAACTCAACAACGGGTTTTATTGCAGTAATTGTTACAGTGAACAATTATGTCCGGGCCAAGTGGACTACAGAAAATACCATAAACGTAGCAGTGTCGTTATCCCAGAGTTCTATCAGTCCAGTATTCCGGTGTTCCGTGAGAATGATCCAAAGTCGATAGCTGCGTGGTTGTTGTCGTTGATAAGGCTTGTAGATCGTCGTAGCTCGTAACTCACTCTTCATCTGTGGTGCCTTTCCGCCGCCCTTATGTATATTCATCGCCCTGGAGGCGGTGGTGACCTGTTGGCCGGATGGCGGCGGTGAGCCCTCCGCGCAGGCCGTCTGGTGGAGAAGGAGGGGCTCCTCCTTCGCTCGCTCCGCTTGAGCGCGCCCGGCACGACGTCGGCCGGGGCAACCCGAACTGTCCCGATAGCTGCTGCGACGGCGGCAAATACAATTAGTGGTACGCATACCACACTCTTAAAATCTTGTTTAATATCTAATCAATATATTTATCTTCACAAATATGAACAATCATGTTGATTCGTAAAAATTATATAAAGAACGCTTCCGAATTGCCTCGTTTGCCCCCTGCTATTGAAATCAATGAATTCTACGGCATGTCGATAGTAACGAAAGAAAGTGGAGAAAATGAAATTGATATATGGGACAATGTAAGATAATTAATAAAATGCAATATTAATTTTATTGTCTGATAATCTTAGATAATGTGCATGAATACAACTCAATTGTATTTTGAAGTTTAAATAAAAGTGATATATTCCTTTTGTTATATTTTCTGAGAACTAAAAATAAGCTTTTTTTAATGTTACTCTGAGCATATTGTTTTATGTGTTTCACGATTACAACCAAGCGTTGTATCTTGCATCAATACATTTCTTACAGACGTAATTTATTTATTGGTTTAAAATTATTGAAGATATCATTATAATAAACATTTAGTGTTATTCACTCATTTTATATGAAATTCCTTCCTATAATGCTTGATTTCCGATTGACCTCTAAAAATCGTATAAAAGAGCTGCATAACATTTGAAATTACAATAAAAAATTCAGACGTTATAAGAATATTAATAAGTAATTCCTGAATGCGTATCTCACGAAATTCATACGATATCTTGCGATGGTATTAAAATCTGTGATTAAACAATATAGTTTTTACAGTAAGAAGCAAATCTTTTTACGGAGAAGTTTAATTTGTTTTACATTCCCTAGAACGGCGTTGTGAGACAACAAAACTTGAGATGTCATTTAAATATAGAGACTATTAAAATTTATTAAAGTTAAGACCATAAAGAATATTTTTTGTTATGGAAGTCCAAGACGTGTATAATAAAAAATTACAAAATATTTCTTTAATAGCGGCGTAAAATAATATTTTCTCTCGTTACGATTTAATAGTGGTATATTCACCAGAACTAGTCCTCTGTTGGTTTGCCAAATATGGAAGCAGTTTCAAGTTTGCCTACGATTCGTCGAACGAAGGTGAGGAGCTTTATCCCCGTCGCAGAGCAGTGGCGTTGGAAACCTAACAAGTCCATACTGCTAAGAGCGCGGGACTTAAATTTTATTTTTCGGTTCTATTATTATTCCAGGACCATACCTTCCGAAGATAATTTTTAATTCCACTAAATCGGACTGAAACCCATTTAAAATTTTTTTTTATAATTTGAAAGTAACAAGTCTGCAATGATAACTAAGAAGTCTCCAAATGGATTAGAAATATGTGGCGTTGCAGGTTTGTTGATTCAGTTCCGTTGAAACCGGTCACAAACTGCAACTGAATTTCGAAAAGACACACTGGTGACAATTTATGACGTCGCTGAAACAGTGTACAGTCTTCATGGGTTAACTGATGAGAGGTATTGCACTACAATTAAGTTTTCTCCGGTAGGTGAGTACCGAGGCTAACTATGTTTTTGGAGAGATGAAGGAGGTTATTGTAACAAAAAAAAATTCGACGTAGGCTGAAGGGATAAGGCCACTACCATCTGGCTCTGAAATCAACAGAAATATTTTTTCATGTAATCTAGTGCATAAGACCTTTTGAAGTTGTGGCTTAAATGCATTTAACGGGAAGAATATTACATTCGAAAATAAATTTTTGTAATGAAAAACAAATGGAATGAGTGTTCTTCCCAAGAAGCAAAGTTTATGTATGACTAACTCTCGTTTTACATTGACAGTGAATACTTTTAGATTATCTCTTTTTACAATAACGACGATTTTAACAGAAAAATATTGAAATGCATACATTTATTTATTTTAGAGTTATTGTTGTTCAATCTATCTGTGTACGAAAAAGTTTTTTCTTTACTATCAATAAATCTGTGTACTAAAAGCGAATGAATGTTTATTTCATTTGCGTTTCGTACAAAGATATTTTTAATTTTTGGAAACTTCTCTATCATATAATTTGCTACTTTTTCAAAGCATTTGCAAATACTCCATTTCTTCGATCTTATATTTCATTCACCGAAAATGCATGAACAGTTTAAAGTTTACTTACATTATTGTTGATGATGTAATTTAACCAGATACATACCGAAGGAGAATACTGCAATATGTTAGTGTTAGAAATTTCTTTAAAATAGTTGAATCATATTAAAAAGACTACCAAATTTTCTTAATTTCTGTGTCATTTGGTTTGAAGAATTGCTATTTTTTGTATTCCTCTTGTCATATATCTTCCTGTGCGTTAAATATCAAATTGAAGAGGTCATTCCCAGAAGTTATAATTGATAAATTGATTATTACTTTTTATGGTTATTTATTTAATTAATTGACATTATCGACGAGGCTTTAATCAAGCAATAGAAATTACGATACACAAATATTTAAGTTATTGATTTTATGAATTGTTTAATTACTCGTAGCAATAGGGTATTATTGGGGCATTACTTTCCCCCAAATAATGTGGAATCATACCATTTAGATTTCTTGTTAAAGAGTTGTTATTGTATATTTAGAACAGCAAAATGTTATCAGAATTGATTTACAATGATTACAATAGAAACATGAGCCGACAAAGCCTAGAATGACAACAAGAACAAACAGGATAAGATGTCATAGAACCAACACCAAGTATCATCTAGCATGGGCGGGGGCCCAAGCCGATTCATCCTCACTTACCAGATCTCTATCTCTTTGAGTAACTGTGAATGAATCAGCCGAGAGAGTCAATGGGTGAGGTATTATTAAACCACAAGAGCCTTCGTATTCAATTAAAAATTGTAAAAAATACATTTAAAGATACATTTGTAACACAAACAAAACAATATCATAAACAAGTATCTATTAACAATGCTAGTAACACAAGCAGCTGCTGGTTACAAGATACCTATAATGGCTAAAGGGGGGAGTTGCAGTTTTCCAGAAAGGGGTTATGTCTGCGGGGAGAAAGAGGGCGGTGGAGTACCGTGGGGCTCTGTACGCCCTTCGACGGTCTCAATTGCAGCACCTCTGACCTTGCAAGGGCAGCCCTACGCTGCATCGGTCGCGAGACGAGTCTATCTCTATTTTTTAACACCCGAAATATCTACTTTGACACCCGCCATCTGAATGCACAATCATGTGTGTGGGTTAGATCAAATACTTCAGAATAACAAAGAGTAACTCTTTTCAGTTTTATCATATTCGTGTTGTATTAGTAAGTAATTATACTTTGATTCTCGAATACAACGTATTTTACCGTGCAATACGGTTAATATCAGGGATAAGAAAATTAGAACGATAAATGCTTAAAAATTAAACATTTATATTGAATATTTTTTAATATTTCAGTTCTATTAATATTTAGTGATGCACACACATATATAATTTACATTATTTACTACGGTCATCTTAAATATTTATGGTAATTTTCCGTTACATGTTCATAAGTATTTTGGAGCTTTTATTTGTTTCTTGAACAAAAATACGTACCACACACCTTCATTAAATACTTTATTCCGTGAAACATATTATCACTCAAAATAAATTCAACAATTGTTCACTCGACTAGAAAACTTTTCCTCTCTGATGTTATAAACACAAAATTTTCTTGACGGCGATTTTCCCCCGTTAGATGTGGGCATATTGAATGATGCTTGAGCATTTGCCCTTGTTTCAATAACGTTACCGGTCGTAGAGGCCGCCTGAAGTCAAGATGGCGGGTGACGATTGCAGAGCAGCTTCAGACTGCAATGCGGCTACTCACTACCATTCCACACACATTGCTGGACTGGCTAAGAAGCTTTCCATTTGATATCTAAAGCGTAGTGTTAAAGACAGAAGTCTAGACAAGAGAAGATATTCTTTTTTTAATTACTATATTGTTATCATTAGTTCTGTCTCAACAACTAACATCCGAAAAAGGAAACTATCAACATCATCCCAATAAAAATATCTCCGTAACATACTTTAAATTTTGAGTTTGATAACTTTATAACAAACTTATCACATTTCAGAATTCGCACCTATTTTTAAAAATATGTACCACGGAACCTCTTCTCCCCTTCCAATGAAACTGTAGCTATATGATCCATGTTTATAACATGCTATCTAAATTTGGAATATCTGACTTGTAACATGGAATCATCTGTGACCAATGTTATTGTACTTTGTATGAACATCGAAACCAGCAGTAACTAGAGCAGTTTTCAATATTCTCCAACAAGCTAAACTGGAACATTGATTGGGATCCGGAATATTTTGTTATTACCGTAAGCTGCTGTAACATCAGAGGGATAAAATATGAAGGTTATTGATTTCAACAATACTTTACAAGTGATACTAAGTACATCTCTTCTTCATTATCAATATTTGACTCGAAATATCAAATTTTTCAACAATGAACTACCATAACAAAGGCTGCAATGCAGAAGAGGATACTTAATATCTCGTGCAACCAACAGATCATACATACATGTCGAAGATATATCATTCAGTTTTCTGTCAATAAGTGCATGTCGAAGCACTGGTGCCGAGAAAAGGCAAGTTAGCATTCATCTTTTCTCGCTGACAAGTTTTCTTTTGAAGTACGACGCAACAAAGCTGACCATTCAATTGGAATTGTCTGAGAGATTTTTCTTTTTTTGACAGAGAAACAATTAGTGATTTTTTTCCTTCGTTTTTTTACCTGACGTCATTTCTGGGCGTAGTAACACACTTTTTCGAGCACATCCGCACTAGACGAAATAAGTCAACCTTTGAGAACAGTTCAAAATAAACATCCAAGAAAGCATTCAGAACGCTAATTAAATTCTTTCATTATTGCATTTTTAGGATTATCACAGAAATATTAAATAGAAAAAGAAAACAAAACAAACGAGAAGCATACGTAGGCCGCTTGGATATTTATATATTCTCTATTATTTGGCAAGAACACAAAATATGTCAGTTTCAAAGCACAATTATCACTTTTAGATGTCGAATTTATTGAAATTAATTAAAAATATATGTGGTAGGCAATTTTGACATAAATCGGGAAGAAAGAAGAAGAAAATGACCATGATGTTAGCTATGTAGCGATGTAGACTAAAGTCCCAAGAGAGAAACAAATCCACTTCCCCAATACAAACAAGAGATTCTCCATCTGCACGGATATGGTGCTTTGAATCTGGTCAAAGAGGGAATCTGGAGGGGGAGAGCAGGGAGCTACTAACGCAACCATCGGGTCAAGTCCCGGGGCTACAGGCTGCCTAAGAACTACAAGCGACGGTGCAGCTGGGCGCGGGACGGACACTTTGCACTGAGAGAAGCTGAATATTCACCTAAACACTACATAACAACACTATCGCCTGGATCGGCACGTTTCTCCAACATTAGTGGGCTGCGCCTGCAAAAGAAAGTCACACCGATTTCAAGCTGCTCCAGGAGCAAGACGTCTTCTCGTTTCACTTTTCTTCACATTGCCCATTCCGCTTCTTCTCTTTTCTCTCTTTTTTGTGATGTTGACACAAACAACAACTCGTGTAGCAACATCTTCAAATAATTGATATTGTTATTTTATTATTAATATCATAGAAACACAAAAAAGTAATGAAACACACTTTAAATGTCTCGAGTTCATAGTCACAGTCACGGGTGAACTCGGCGTGCGGCTCATACGTCACTGATGCATTTTGGAATGTGGGAAGGTTTGGGACGAAGGACGGGATGTGGCTCTGCGTAAGCTCGTTCGCAGACATTGTCCGCTGCAATTTCTTGTTAGGTTGTTCTTGAGGTTCCGACGAGTGCATGCTCTAAATAGGGTTAACTACTCTATTGTGCAATCTTACATTTAGCATCATAAACATCGTTTGGTGCAGCGTTACATCTCTATTTCTCTTTCACGTTTTTCAGCATTTGTGACATTCCTGTGAAACCGTGTTCCATGATAACATATTGCGTTGGAGGTTGTTTGGACATGTTGGAGCTTTGCACACAAGAAATGTTCATATTATCACATAATTTATTAAAGTGCATTTCTCTATGCTTGAGGTTGGCAGGGGCAATTAGATTCGAGTATTAAATGAAATAAATTGTAGGTAATCATAGATGCAGATTACGTTAAATAATCATTATTGCAGATTTAGGAGGAACAGTAAAGTACCTGTTTAAATTCTTTTCCTTGTGCACCTTAATTTATGTATCCAAAATGCTAGGATGAAACTCAAAAATTATTCCGTAAAAAATAACTTTTCCTTCCTGAATTATTGTATAGTACATACGTTTCCATGATGAACGTTTGGTTCATGAATTAAAGTAGTCAGCACAAATTATTAAATTAGTGAAAACTCTTTATGTAACTTAATTTTTTTTAAGAATTCTTTTAATACACCATTTTATTAATTGTAATGTTTTCAAATATTTGTCTATCTCAGGGACACACTCACTGAACAAAACCTGAATTTGCTATTCTTATATTTACTATACTTACGTTTACTAATTTTGCTTTATAGATTGCACTCTTAATTATTTGATTGGTTAACGTATTGTACTATTGATGTAACATGTAAAATTGTCTCATTATCCATTTCCATTTTGTTATTCAAAAGGTTAATATGATATCAGAAGGTTTAAAGCGGGTTTAGTAGTTTCAAACATTTAATGGATCTTCCAATCATTAACTCCACCTTATTTGCGGCATCTATTTCTACAGAATGTTTTCATATTTATGCGTAACAACAAAGTGTAATTGGTTGAAATGTATTCAGACCTTATGTTCATTGACAAAAGTTTAATATATAATTGTTTTCTCATGTGGGGATCTAATGCTTTAAAATTTATAATTGCATTATGTTAGCGTATATTTAAGTTAGCTACCATATTTCTGCTCCAGTGATATTTCATCTCTACTATTTCGATGTAGAGACGAAATGGGATTTCTCACACGGAGATATCAAATGAGTTTATCAATGTACTAACAACTACTTCGTAGTAGAAATATTGCGATATAATTAGAAATATTTAATATCGTTTAAATATTAGTAAAATAGACATAAAATCATTTTCTTGTGTGAAGTATCCGACATATACAGGAACCAAATATCCCCCAATACTGAGCATCGCATATTTATATGTAATGTTTTGCCAATATGACATGGAACATTAAAGTGAGAGCTATTCTTTATGCGAGTTGCGAGCAGCATTCTTCTGTTCGAATATATTTCAACACGTAAGCCTTCGTTAGGGTTCACCTAACAATTTTCGGTATTAACACATATGCTAAATTACACATTTTAGAAACAGAGGAATTTAAATATTTATATTTCTTTAATGAATTGGCAATAAACTTAAAAAAATCAGCACCAATTAAATGAAAAGAAAACAAAGCTTTTTGATGAATTTAGCCACAATTGTTTCTTTAAACACATTTAAACTAAAGAATTTTAATATCAATGAGTTGAATAAAAGAACAATTGAACAATTCATTCTTTTGATACGGAGTATGATGTAACAGAGATTAAAACAAGAGCAACATTTTCTTCATTGCAAAAATTTATTTCTTCGGGACTTTTCTTCCGCATTCATTATGCTTAAATTCATTATTTTTGGGAATAAATTTCTGAAAGAAAAAAAGCAGTGGAGGCGCTGAACAGAGCTGCATTATTTTCATTTACGTTTAAGCAGTTTAAGTCGGACTTGGGGTGGAGTGGATGATAATGAAACGAAACTGCGCGTGAGTGTCGGTGCGATTGAGTGCAGCTGATGCAACTCCGTCACAGACGCGTCTGCCGCCCCAGGGCCAACAGCGCGGCTACCCCTGTCCCCGCAGACAGCCTCCCGCCACGGTAACGAAAGCCAAGGCGCGGGCGCAAAAAACAGCACGGAATGCTCTGTAACAATATCTCGGACTCGTAAAAGGCACTGCCGAATACAAAAGGTCAGCTTCAACAAGGGCGCAGCGAGAGGCGACGGGCGGCGACGGGGAGGCGGATCGGTTTGGCAGGTTGGATGTCTGACGGCCAGTCTGTGCGCTCGCTCCGAAATACACACGTTTCCATCCAGTTTACTAACGAAGGCGATGGAATAATTATCGAGTCTCGTGGAAGAAAAAAATGTTTTCGCTGCTGTCCACATTACAAGCACATAAACGTATGGAAGGTGAAAACATCGATATGTACACAAACGCACAAAAATAACAACAAATGGTTTGCGTGTATTGCAGACGGTGGTTATTTTACACGACATAATTTAGTTTCAATTACATGTGATAAATTTTTGAGTTAGTGATTCGGAAATTTTCAATTATTATTAAAGAGGAGGCGAGAAAACATATATTCTCATCTTCGACCATTGTTGTGTGAAATTCGCGATCACACATTCTCAGCGCCTATCATGTGAGAGTTTTGAAAGAGCTTATGGGGAAAATTATCTTAACTTAAAGATAAAATCATTTTGTTAACAATATTTCAACACTTTTGAGTCCATAGATTACACACTAGAATCTTATAATAATGGAGATATACTTTGTAATTGCAGATTCTTGACTATTACGCCAGTTTTTTGAGTATTTGAGTAATATGTTTACGAGTTCATTAACATGTTTTGGTAGGTTTGAGAAGGAAAAGAAGGTTACAAAAATACCTTCTAATACATTTTCTTTTCTCCTTTTACTTTATAATAGCACAATGAGTCATTTTCACAACCGTTGTCGTGGAAATAGAGTATTTTAAGATCAAAACAATTTTTATTATACAATGAAAGACCTCAGGACTTGGTTCAACTAAAATCTAAATATCAACAATATTAAATGCAGAAAAAATACATTCATTGAAGCATTTATTAGAATTTTGTATCAAAAATGAATCATTATATACATCGGTTTCATAGCTAAAATCTTAATAATCAAATATTTAATTAGTATAATTCAACAAACGCATACATCATCATCCTCAGTGCAACCGTCTGCATAACATTCTTAACATTACAGATAGTATCTACGGATGCAAACCCCAAATTCGCAAAGAAAACAATGCTTTAATAATCTCTTATGCAACTAATGATTGTTTCTCAGACAAAGAAAAACATTTTCTCATCATAAAGGAATGTAGAATGCAAGTACTCGACAAGACAAGCGCGCGTATGTCGAGGGGAGGTGCGAGTGTGCCATATCGATGTCTTCGCGAGTGTGGTGCGAGCTACAGTGCGCGAGGGTAGTCTCTCGAACGCTGCTGCGGGTGGGGTCAGATGGCAGGGTTTGGAAGGGGGACAACGGGTGGAGGGGGGTGAGGGCGTGCGGGCGCTGCTACCCCGGAGCGGAGGCGGCGCCGGCGGAGGCGGTCGCGCCAACGGGAGCGGCCGGCGCGGTGGAGGCGGGACTGCCGCCACCGTCCCCTAATGACAGGGCCTGCACAATCCGCGGGTCCGCCTTACTGCCCTCGCGGAATTCCTCCAGCGTGAGGCGGTCGTCGTGGTTCTTGTCCATCTGGTCGAAGATCTTGTCCACGCGCTTCTGAGGGGTGTTGTCGTCTTCCGCTGTCGGCTGCTGACCCTGCACACGAGTGGACGAACGGGTATTGTAAACAACAAGTACTATACAAATTGTCCCACAACTCCACGTCAAAATTAGACGCATAATGGAGAACATTATTAGGAACCAGAATCTTATAAGAACACATGGCCGGAAATGTCACCAGGAGTAGGTAAAAAGACACAAGGACAAAGTAAGAACACAAGACAAAAATGTGTCTAAAGCGAATTCTTTATCAGGCAAATTGAGAATGTGGGATAAGTGTTCAAAGTTCAACAAAGAATTACCACAGATATTCAAATGCGCTGCCCCATTAACAGCGACACACGTCTCGCGCCGATGGCGCGAGGTTCCGACACATTCCACGTAGATCATGTTCGCCAATCTACGTGGTTTATATGAGTGACTTCTTTTCAGTTCGCTTCCTAGTCTTCATGAGCCATTGCTGGACTAGTCTTTATAGGAAATCTCTAAATTGATTTCTTATAAAGACTAGGCCAATTTCCCTCGTACTTCTCTTTCCTTTCATCTAATGGTCGGTCAGCGTAATCCGAAGACAGAAGAATCGGATCATTTTCTACGTGACTGATGATGGCGACAGCCGAAACGTCTCGCGCAATGTAATAGTGATTTTTGTGTTTTTCTATTTGTTTCTTTTTTCTCTTTTAACTTTGAAACTATATAAAACGCAGTGTTTATTAACAATCCTTGCTACAAACACTGTAAAGGCAAGTGAAGTAGTAATACTTTGGGTCTTGTAAACTTGTTGAGTAACGTTTGGCGAGTTCTCCTCTCGATTATGTTCGTTGTAGTTACGGTGGTTAGCGTTGGAGCGGTAGAATAGTCGATTAATTTTTTCCTAACGATTCCCCAAAAATTACTCTCCATTTCTCAGGAATTCAACTGGATCAAGTCATCATCGTACACATTTCAGAATGGTGTGAATTAGTGATACAAATATTTATTTCACACATGCTGCTTTTGATCACACGGAGGATCAAACTCTCGGGGGCTGACTTGGAGCCCAGGGACAGAGAGGGGTATCGCAATTGTCACTTCCCCCGTCACATAAGCATGACATATCTATGGAACTTGCTACTGGACTCTGTGCTAACGAAGCATGTCCGTCTCTAAGTGACTAGGAACTAATATGTTTGGACTAGTTGGTGGTTTTGTTTGGCGAGGACCAAACCAAAAAAGGATTTTCTTCTCCGGTGGTGGTCTCTTTCCTCCAGGGAACATTCCAGCTAATTCTCAACAGTGGTTATGTCACTTACCGGAAGAAATTCAGGGGTCATTACATCATTTCCTATTAAAGTATGCACAGCAAAACTCGGGTCGGGATAAGGCAACATTACATGACTAACATGCGTATAAAACGTTTACTCTTAAGAAATGCTGTATGAAACACAACTTTAATTTAATTTTAGTTAATTAAGTTGAAAATGGCTGACAGGTTCCGTATTTCCTTCTATTAATAGATGTACATTCTCAGTTCCCCTATCAGACATATTTAAGGAGTAGAAAGACAATATTCAATTAAAATAAATTCTCGATTACTTGAGGGTAACTTTATGTAAAGGTTCAGATGTGAGGAGCTTCTCGGTTCCTAAATCGCAATACAAAGGTGAAAGGAGGAAAGTATCACACTTCGGCCAATACGAGTGCAGGATTCTTTACCCATTATAAAGAAGAGGTAAGTTGGTTTGGAGTTGCTCTGCGCATTAGGTTATGAGGAAAAGTGCCACAAAGTAACGGGAATTAAATAGATACATTTATTGCTTCATAATAACTAAATAAATTAATAGTAAAAATTGTCAGAAGGCAGATACAAACTCTGCATGACTACATGGAGGACAATAAAGTAACGTACTCTCCGGAAGCAAGCAAAGGACTATTCCATCAATTCTGTTCAAGGGCCCCAAGGCAGTGAAAACTTTACCATTCCTGCGCCTCCGAAAGATATTAATGGATCAATCAATTGTATGGTATAATATCAACAGAATACCTAAAAATTATACTAAAAGAATAAAAATACGTTATTCAAGAAATAAGTTCTATTACCAAATTATCCTTAAAATATTGCTAATAAATTGTGACTACATTTTACCTAATTCTGTTATTAAAACACTGTACCTAGTTCTTTTTCCATTGTCAGTCAGATAATCTTCCATATGTACTCATCTAATCTTCCATGTCATCTTATAATCTTCCATATGTACTCTTATAAATATAGTATTAATTAGTTGAAATGTCTATACTCTTAATCAGAAAAAAATAAGAGACCATTTCGAGAAGTACTTTGGTCTTCACTTGAAACTCTTGACTTTTACATTTGTAAAAGTTGTAAATATTCTGGATACTGTAAGTTGTGAAGATGCAAAATGAACTCGAAATGCGAAATATACAATTCTCTTTCGACTCTGTGATGTGTACTTCAATTCTCGAAAATTTTCACGTCCAATTTTTTCATAGGTACCCAGATGCCCTTCTTCTGACCAGAATCTTCTAGTGGTATCGTTAAACCGCTCGAACCGCTGTTTTTAACCTATCAGTGGACACACAAGGCAGGTCTCAGCCTATCTTCAAGCCCCTATTTCGAACTAACAAACTTACTATGCATGTGAAAAAGTGAAAATTGGGAGTAACTGTCTTTTTATTTCGTTAAATTGAGAGAAAATAGATAAAAGAAGGGCAGAAATACAATTTTCTGGTGAATAAGTATATGTATATGAAAGTTTACTCTTAAGATTGGATCTTAAATAGAAAAATTATCTTCAAAATATATTTAACTTTTTCTCCTTTTATCGGCGAGATGATCTCCTGCGAGGAACAACCAAGTACTTCCTTGCTTTGCTATACCAGTCAATATATTTACTTCACAATGAACTCATTCCACTATGATAATCATGGATGAAATATTTATCCTATCTAGGATGTCTTGCTTCTTTTTTGTTGTTCTTGTATTTCGCAGGAATACAGATGAAAATAATTTTGAAACATATTTCTAAGTTTAGATATTTGCAACAGTTATTTGAAGTATTTTATAGCAGTTTCGCATTTGATATTCAAGGTGATTAAAAATTGCATTTCAAAATTTGTGATCATTACACTAATTGCATATGTGTTATTCAGAAAGGTAGGTTACTCACGGATAATTAATAAATGAGGTTATTTATAATTAAATTCACACATCATTATGAATTTTGTTCGCACCACGATTCTTTTTTCAAGCTTATGTTTTTCCTTCAGAATATTTGTTCTTGTTTATTATGCGAAATAAAAGAAACATATGGTTTCTGTAGGATTTTTCTTTTTTACCCCAAACCAGAGGAAGACGCAAAAAGGCAAAGAACAATAATGTTAATGCTATTTTAAACTAGTGAAAGCGGATTGGAAAATTTCTGTCACATTACAGGGGATTTACAAGATATTTTTACAAAATAATTTCTCTTTCTCGTATTTTTATTTTTTCGCATCACTCTTCTGACAAACATATTTGTACAATACTGCTAAAGAGATTCATGTTCCTTCCTCATTTCTGGAATGCATTATCATCCGAAAACGGTCTTCTTTCGAGTCCTTCTAAAGGGCACGTGCTTCTTCGTTTCTTTATTCTCCCTGCATAAGCATAACTCTTCCCTTTATCTTTTTCTTTTTTAGATACGCATGAAATCTTCATGTGACGTCAGTAATTGTTTTACATTTCTATTAGGATTGGATCACTTCTTATCCCTATGCAAAAAATATTCTTTGTCTAGAAATGTGTTGATATTTCTCCCCCTTCACTTTGTCATTATTGTAATTATTATTCTCTGGTAATTTTTGTCTGTCTGTCTAATTGTTACTATATCGCTTCACAATTCCTTCGCCTAAATTATGAGATTGAGTGGAAGGGGAGGCCCGGTGACCTTAATCACGATTCATCTTATATAAAACTTAAAAAAATAAAAATAAATATAAGATAACGTAAATTTCACTTCGGAAAAAAGTGGAGGACTAATATGTTAAATAAATAAATTTATTGTTAAAAGAGCAGTACAAACTGCGTATGACCACGTGGAGGACAATAAACTAACTTACTCTCCGGAAGCAAGCAAGGGACGTATTCCATCAATTCCGATCAAGGGCCCTAAGGCAGAGGCGGATTGAAAAAATTTCAGCAAAAGTTCCTAGATAAGATAAAAAGTTAGCTGCGAGTTATAATATTGCCTTATAATATATGAATAATTGCCTTCGTTCAGTAGAACAGGAACTTTACAATATATTTATTAAACTACTGGTGAAGTCCCATCAATTGATACGTACATAATTACGCAATAGAATGATTCTCGGAGAAGAAACTCTGTATCCTCTTAATTTAGGACGTGACACCGAGCGTAATGTCCAATCCAAAATGAATATCCAGTAAATATTTTTAATGAAATAGTGTGAGCTAAATGTTATTATGTATTTATTTGTCGTAATTTCGGTATCGGTAGAGTGGAAATGTGCACAAAACAAACAGAGATTTGTCTCGAGTAGACCTGTACATAAGAAAGAACTATCTAAATTTAAGAAACAATGAAAATTTAATGTATTGAAGGAATATATGAAACAGGAATAATAATTAATACGAACATAATAACATTCAGTGTAAGAGTACGGACGTAAACGAATAAGTATGGTATTAAAAAGTTTTATTAATGTTTCAATGATGCAAAATTAAGAAGTAAAAAACAAGAAACCTTTCTGATGCCCTTCGGCATACACATATAAAAGCTCTTTGGTGAGTACCGTGTTTTTGAAAATAAACGGAAATAAAGCATCCCTTCGCTATTTCCCTTCTTGTTTAAAATAACCTCTGATTGGCTGTGTGTCCACCGACTGAGTTTTCTGGCGCAGAGACCGTGTGCCCGTATGGAGAAGAATAAAGATGTTTCGTCTTTGGAGGAGATCTACTAAATTAGTCTTTCGTATTAATTAAAATTTTCAGATACCCCTTGCACTTATTTGTACATGGTTAATAATTGCGACGGTTCTTATGAATAGTGGGATACACTATAGTTTTGGGAGTTGATGTGTGTATACCTATAGCTCATAAGTCTGAAACCATATTTTAATATGCTTTTTGTTGTTTCATTATTTTATTTTCATATTGCAAAGTTCATTTTAACTCATTTCATAATGTATCTGAAGATACCTTAAGTTTCTTGGTATGATGCACTTTTAAAGGATTACAGAAATGAGATTGAAATTTTTTTGTGTACCATTTTTTCGAAATAGTAAATCATCTCGAAAAAAATGCCATTTTAACTCTTTCAGTATGTTTTTCATGTTAAATCAAAGAAACCATACAAGATAGTACTTAAAATAAAGAATAGAAGAAAGTTGATATTGCAAGAAACGTAGAAGTGTATCCACTTATCCACTCATATTTTTCCCAATTTTGAAGAATAAATCTGTTTTAAGTAACGTTTACGTCATATCAGTGAACAATAAAAAAAAATTTAGTTGTAAAAAATGATTAAATATAAGAACTTAAAAAATGTATAATTTAAATTAATTTTAAATATCCGTACATTCAATGTAGAAAGGAGGAAAGAATGATAGGTAGTAAAGAAAATCAAAAAGGGATACGGGAAGAATGAGCTGATTAACGAGTGAAATAAATAACCGGATACTTACCACCATTTGGTAAATTGCGTCCACTATGTTGTACATTTCGTCTCGTGTGATGAAGCCGTCGTTGTCTACGTCGTACAGTCTGAATGCCCCTGCAACACCAACACACACGTGAGATTCAGACTCTTATCAGCCTTAAACAAAGGATTTATAAGTTGAATTATTTGTGTTTATTCATAAGATGGATTTCACCGGATCAGAAAATTGTGACATTTATGTTAACATTTATACGATATAAATATAGGGATATGAAATTGTTCAGCATCATGAATATTTTTAAAGGAAGCTGGCTATTGATTCTTTTTAATGGACGGGTGAATTGCAGCTGATTCTATATGGTACTGCATTTATTGGGAAATTAAAACATTTTGATGAATGTAACACACTTGGTATAATAATACGCCCACTATGTTTACATTCTATTATTTTTCTGTACGTAGAGAGAGGGATGAGAAATGAGATGATGAAAAAAACTTGAATCAAGTTCCGTGAATACATTGTTAATTGATACAAATTAACGATGTATTCACGGAACTAATAATGTAGATACTATAGTAATTGATCATAAGTGAAGATGTACAGCGCTCGAACTGCCTCTCACAAATATCTTCATTCCGGTAATTTGTGTTGTCTCACTCCAACTTGCAAATGATCGAAGCTAAGGAACTCCAAGGGAGTGTTCTAACCTTTGCAAAGTTCATGGGACACAGCTGACGTCTCCGGCGACGATTCATCGTGTTGAATTACTGCTTTTATTCGGAAAAAATAATGCTCATTGTTGTATAACGTTGTAAATTTGGAAAATAAATGAAGAGTCAAAATTTATATAAGATACGCACCAAACTTCAATTCAGCTATTGGAAAAAGAAAATGACCAAAACTGTAGTTTTGGAAGATGCCTTGTTACCGAAATTTTTTTTTGTGGGGCTTTAAGGGCTCGTCAACAGCCATTAGAGCCCATGGAGGTGGGAAAAAGTGCAGTTTCGCACCATAGACAAGAGCCGTAGTGACTCTTCCCCGTGTGTGGGACTCGCCGAACATCTCGACCATACCCACTAAAAAAAACCCTCCTGATGTCAACAACTACTTAAATACAATATATCACAAAAAAGGAAAACAATTTCTAAATATTATATTTTCTAATTACAGAAAAGAACGACGAAAAGAAAGAAGACAGAAAAGATGAAAAGGGAGTGGAAATTTTAAACCCTCCCGAGAACTTGAGGGAGGAGCCCCGATCTACTCATAAAATTCAATAGTTTATTAACATTAACCGTTTTATTTCCGAGAATTGTTGGTAAATCTGTAGCCAAACCTTTTGTCTCCGTATACTCGAGTATCTTCTGCAATCAGTTAGGTGACGCACTGTCAGAGAACAGCTACACTCCTCACAAACGGGTTCATCATCAAGTAGTAAGAGATACCTATGAGTGACAGGACAATGTCCTAAGCAGGCGGGTCAGAAGGACCTCGTCGCGCCGGGCTGGCCTACAGGAACTGCTCCATGACTTAACAGACGATTTGATAAGTCGGAGCTTATTCCTTTCAACAGCTAACCACTCATTGTTCCATTCACTCAGAATCAACTTGATGGAATTTAAGAGATCTCGTTTTGGAATCGTGGAGAAATCCACGTGATATTTCAGGCATGCCGATTTTGCGGAAACGTCTGCTTCCTCATTTCCTCTTATACCCACGTGTCCTGGAATCCAGCAAAACATTATGTTCTTTCCATCACTTTGCAGTGAGAAAAGTACATCCTGGATGTTCTGGATCAGCTTATCAGCTGGATACATATTCTGGATTGCTTGAAGGGCACTTAGCGAATCAGAACAAATCAGGAAATGTAATCCGCGGGAGCACTTTGTTGATTGCAATGCTCTCAATATGGCGTTGCACTCAGCAGTGTAAACGCTTCATAGGTCGCCTAGACGGTAGCCACAGGTCTCACGGGGAAACACCACGGAGCAGCCGACACCATCAGTCTGCTTCGACGCGCCGGTAAACACAGAGATATGGACCCAGAGGATTAGGTGAAAGTATGCCCTCAACATCAAAAATGGAGTGTTCTTCTTGTCATGACGCAGAAGATCGAAAATAATCTTCGGCTTATGCAAAGCCCAAGGAGGAGTCTTACTAAAACCTTGATTTAAGACATTAGGGAGCGTATTTTCAACGTGTCTTTAATTTGTTTACAGCGATATCCAAAAGGTTTGGTTGCTCTCAGTCTGTTGTTGTACAAACGGATGGAAGAAGAGGAAGGATGAAACACCACGTTGTGCACCAGATTGTCGGGTAAAGTTAGCACGTGGCAAAAGTGTCGTAGCATGAGGAGTTGCCGCCGGAGGTAAAGAGATGGTTCGTAACTCTCGGCATACAAACTCGGAATGGGACTAGTGCGGTAGGCTCCCGTAACTAGTCGGATTCCTGCATGGAGGACACTATCCAACTTCTTTAAATAGCTTGCACGAGCAGAGCTATATACAACGCAGCCATAATCGAGCCGAGATCTTATGAATGCTCGATAAAACTGGAGCAAGGAGGAGCGATACGCGCCCCATTCCCTACTACTCAGGCACTTCAATAAATTCAGAGACTTTAATGTTCTTGCTCTTAGGTCTGTCAGATATTCAATCCAATTTAGTCTCTGATCAAAGATTAGACCTAAGAATTTTACAAAAGGACTGTCGTGGACTGTCACTAGAGCTGACCCAAGTTCCCACATAGAGAAGGAAGAGTTGTAGGGTTCCCAGTTGGTGGAACGAAAGTCAAACGATGTGCTCTCTGCTATTTCCCTTTTTCTCGCGAAATCAGGTTCGCAGTTTGCTGTAGATGTTAGGGCAGCGAAGTATTCAGCCATCACTGTTGCCATTTCTCTGTTGTTGGTGAGAACCCGACCCTGATAACTGAGTCCAGATATTGGGACTCGAGAATACCTTCCAGATATCTTTCGGATTGACTCCCATACTTTAGTGGACGATGTTGTTCTCTTAATGATGCTTAGAAACTCTTTCCAGGAGAAGGATCTGGATTCTTTGATAGTTCTACGCGCTTTTGCTCTAGCAATCCGATGTGCGGCGAGGTTTTCCGGAGATGGACTAGTCTTAAATCTCCGCAATGCTCTTCGTCTTGCCCGAATGGCGGACCGACATGCGTCGTTCCACCAGGGGACATGAGGTCTTTGCGGAAACATAGATGTTTTCGGAATGGATTCTTCAGCGGCGTGATGAATCACCCGAGTCAGATGGTCGACCCTGTCTTGGGCACTACCCGTTCCTCTGAAAACAGCCAGAGGACGGTACAGTGTCCAATTAGCCTTACTTAGAATCCATTTCTGTGGCTTGCATTCGGGAACAGTCGCACGTTCCTGCAAGGACAACCAGATGGGATGATGGTCGCTTCCATGCAGATTATCTTCTACCTTCCATTGGAAGATATCAGTAACTTCAGGAGAGCAAATTGACAGGTATATAGCAGACCATGACCCCGTGGCTATTGCGAAGTGGGTCATATTCCCGATGTTCAATAGACATAGATCTTCTCGCTCAAAGAGACAATTCAGCAGTCGGCCCGTGGGGCAATCGCTCGACGAGCCCCACAGTACACTGTGGGCGTTGAAATCTCCAAGGAGGAGGAATGGTTGAGGGAGAAGGTGAATTAAATATCTGAGGGAGGTTTCCGAGAAATCTCGTGTCGGAAGAAGATATATAGAACACACGGTCATAGGTGGTACGCTCTGAATTTTGACTGCTATAGCCTGGATGTGGGTTTGTAGGAGAACAGGTGAGCAGAGGATTGTGTTTCTAAACTGTTCAGCATTGACAGGCATAGCTTTTATTACCCAACTCATCCAGAGTGCAACGAGCGGCGGCGTGGAGCGTCCGGCGACGAGACAGTAATACTGACGGAAGGCATGGCGAGTCTTGTGCAATATTGTGAAGTTGTGACTTGGGAAACGATAGTGTCAGAAAATAGGTTCGATTGAGACAGTTGAGTCAATTCAGGCCGAAGGAAGCGTGGTAGGAGGAATTCGGCAGATACCGTGAAAGTCCATTCTGACCGAGGAGAGTAGTAGGAAATTCGATAAGAGACCGTACAAGTCAATTCTAACCGACAAGGCGGAGTGGAGTCACATCTCTCTCTCTCCTATACTCCTCTCTCGCGAGCGCCAATGTCTCGCGTATTTATATTGTGGCCCGCGCTCAGCCAGTAGTTCTGTATCGTTTATACAAGCACTTCTGATGCGCGGGACATATGTGCTCCCTTCACGACAATATCTACTAGTAATGAGAATACATGCAAATCTCTCTCGTAATTTATTTGACACCCATTCCATCAACATGTTTATCCAACTATACTCCGTTATTTAGATTCTTTCACCACATCCCATCTTTTCATGAAATGAATTCTGATCAAATCAAATTTCTTATCTTCAAATGAAATTTTTCTTTCCTCCAAAGAAAATCAACGTATATTGCTATGTATTTTCCCCAATATTATTCTTGTTAGCTAGAGCTTGTACTCGGTATCAGTGTTTCAGCATATTTACTTAATTATACGTTTACACGACTATATAATAATCGTAGATTACTGCTTCAACTTATTTCAATTGTAATTACAATTAAAATTGTAATCCAAGTTTATGTTACATCTTATTTGTTGTTTATTTTGTAATATTTTGTAAATTGTATTATAAATATTGAATCTTCATTATGTTGACTTTTCTGAATATATACCTTTAAAAAAAGAGTCGTTATCTGTAGAAAAAAAATCTTACGGTGTAATTATGAAAATGTCTTATTTTGTTCAATGCAGCGAAAGCGTTGCTACTTACAATGCAGCTTCTCATCGAGGTTCCCACGCGACGTGATTGACAGAGCCCGAATGAACTCCTCGAATTCAATGGATCCATCCTGCAACACACAATACAACTTCATTTAATTCACTTGGATAAAAATATATTAAAAAATTAAATATGCATTTTATAACTAAATACTTAATAATTCTTTGAGTTGATAGAATTGAAAAGTTATGACTTTGGCTAAAAGGAAGTGGTAACGTGTCGAGAGACGCATTGGACATCTCCCGCGTTGATCGATGTGGTGTTACCCACAATGCCACTCGTCCGTCTTAAAAAACTCCATAATATTTCCACCCATGAACTGTAATTCGGATGACCTGTCACACTTACAGGGGATAAATGTGCCTTGGCGGTACCAGTGGCCCACCAAGGGGGCGGGGGTGGGTGGGGGGGTGGGAGGACAAGCTTAAGCTCCTCTTTCAAGCATTATTTTAAGATATGCTACGAAACAATAAAACAATTAGTTTATAATTCAGTTTAAATAAAATCAATTGGTAATTTAGAATTCAAATTAGTAAATCGTTATTTTTCTAGTCAGAAGGGTTATTTAATGCTATTATTTTTAATATTGCCATTTCGTAAGAAATTAATCTTAATCTAAGACTGTTATAATAGTGATAACGATAATAAAGTAGCTCCCACCCGCGGCGGCTTCAGAACGTAATCAGGAGGAGGAGGGATAACTGGGGAAGGATCTGGGGGAGTAAGTAAAAGTCATTCATGTTTGAAAATTATGGTTTTACGAAAAAAATTGTATAAATATAATACTTTAATAAAATACATTAACTCTGTCTCCTCCGTGGCAACGGTGTCAGCGTGATCGCTCGTCACCAAGTCATCCCGGGTTCAATTCGCAGAAGGGGCAATATAAAATTTGTTGTGTTTCATTTCGATGTCTAAGTTTAAATGGCAGTGATGTATGAAAAGTTCACCCTCTGCAGCTAACGACAGCAGTAGCGGGATTCTATCTAGACGCTGTTAATGATGTGTATAGTGAGTAAACTCACACAAAAACTGAGCCTTACGAACTCTCGTCATTCGTTGTCCTTAGCTGGCCGAAACAAAATAAATACATACAATACATGAACTCATCAAATAAATAATAAAAAATTTATTAATGGCCGAATTTATTAATTTTTACATAAAATATTGTCAAATACACATTCAAGGACATGGATTTCGTAACGAAATTTGAATTTTATAAAGGTACCAATTAAATAATTCACGAACATATATATTTAATGCATACGTAATGAATATCAAATATATGAAAGATATAAATAAAAATTCCAATCAAGATTTTTGATTAGGATATATTGAATAAAACAACTGTCTTGGAGAGGTTACTTAATTCCACTACCAATAAATAAAGGTTTTACCATTGAGATATTAACAGCTTACAACGTACTAAACAACGTATGGAAGGAGAAACAGCATCCTGTAAATGAATAGGAATCCACACACCACCTGTAGATGACATGAAGCACGTAGAAAAGACAAATTTCGAACGTCTCAAGACCATTCCATATAACACGTTCATAATATTGGAGGTAGCCGTGAGTTGCACTGTCGCCAATACGGTTGCTCTGTATCGCTTGTACAAGTAATGCAGAGTCAATTCTGCATGTTGCGAGTTGCTTCAACAAGTGCATGAAATACGCAGAAATTATTTTACAAATTTGTATTACGTTTGCCTATAACATGTAAATTTAGTGTGCAAAAATCTGGTAAAACTTCCAGGAAATATACCTTTTATCAATTTCAATTTCATCTGTTTGGAGTTCAGATCCAATGGGAGGGGGAGAAGCTATAGTCCCGTTAGTTCCCCCTCCCCCCGCATCTGGCTCCTACGAAATGAAAACCTTGGTGCGCTTCTGGGCAGCTCACATGTAGTGTCCATGGTATCAGTTTCCCACGTGATACGTGTATCCGGATTTCAATTAAATACCGCCAGAACAAGATCACTGCTTTTTTCACATTCTTATCTGACTACGTATTAATATGCTGTAGAGGAGTCAAAGCGTTTAAATACCTTTATAATGTTGATACGGTTGGATACAGATATATTGTGAAAGAGACCCGAACTGAAGTGGGGTACATTTTAATAAGATACAATCCAAGTTTATTCCAATCACAAAAGAAACACAATATACGATTATTTTTCTATCGAATTTACATTACATTGTTTCGTTAATTTTAATAATTTTATATTTAATGAAAACAAACAACTACGTTATTACTATGTTGGTGTGTAGTTACTTAAGAAGAAAAAAAACTATCTGTGATGAACTGTCCCGCATTTTCACAAACATTTAATAGGTAAATGAAACTTCTAAGTGAGAATTTGAAAAACCAATAGCTTATAGTAAAAGGGTGGAAAAAAGAAGAATGATCTTTATATAAATAACAGTAAAATAAATTTAAATTAAATTTTTCATAGAAAAAGTTTACTTCATTGAAAAATATTTAATTTTATTTTCTTCCCGTCAAACTAGAAGTCAATTTTTCACGTTTATGAGAAAGTGTATTTAGCTTTTTTGTACTTTTAATAATCATTTTGTCAAATAGGTTCTCTTTGACAAAAGAGTGATTGTTCTCTTCCGCACTACAGCTCATCGCTCCGTGATAGGGTGTTTTTTTTGTATTAGCACCCAAAATAAGAAGAAATTCGTTTTCAAGTCTAAATTGTAATCTTTTATCGGTTACGCGATCCAAAAAAAAACAACAACAACAAAACACAAACAGTTATTTAAAATAAATTTGAAAGGTAATGCTTCGTCCAGTACAGGTTTATGCTGCTCATAAACTTTAATATTTTCTGCATCTCTGAGCATATCAATGTCGTTTTGAGTGAGAGAACGTCACAATTCTCTCAGTAACGAGCGCCATACTCCCTTTCCCCCTTGTCGAGTTATAGTCTAACTTATTCGTTTAGTGTAGCGAAAGACTAAGAATATCCCTCGCAAAATTTGCAGTAACCTTGCGCTCTATATCGATGCCACTTCGCGTCATCGGATTTTATATTGCCAATTAATTATTGCGGAAGCTATTATATCAGTGCTTCTCTATTAGTTTTGCAATTTATGATGTGCTGATAATTGTTCTGTAATACACTATGTAATGACCGTGGTACGCCTTAATGAGTATCTCCTGACATGTTGAATGAAATAACATTCATTCAACTGCATAATATAAAACGAATGGAACACATAACCAAATAATGTACGGTGAACGATACATTAATAAGCAAAACACAATAGATAACCACACGGAAACAAATCGGAGAGGCGATTTACCATGCGTCCGATTATCTACACAATAAAATACGCGCGTTTTTAATCCACACTCGAATGTTTAATGACTGCGGCGAAGAGAACAACAGTGAAATGTTGCTGGTGGACACGATCGATCGTGGGTAGCATAAGCTTTACTATGACGAATAATCCACGACATCACAGACTGCGGTAGCGTCAAAGCAACAGAACATAAATTCCCCGATGTTCTAGTAGAGAAGGGTCCAGCGATTTGCCCAATGACGAATACTACGGGCAACTGCATTCAGCGCAGAAACGGCAGGTAGGGGGTACAGACTTGAGTACTCAACTGAAATTTTCACGAAACAATTACACAGTTGTCATTGCGATAAGAAGTGCTAGCAGTCCTCAACCTCTGCGCGTCCTCTCATACCTCTTCAGCAAGGTGGCTCGTAGAAAATGCCTTCCGCTTGCCCGCAATATGCCCTCATGGGTAAAATGCCCACCGTAGGCCAGCCCTTTTCTAGTGATACTCCTGGAAATATAAAAGGGCTCAGGAAAATATTCTAAGTCCCGCGCGGTTGGAGATTGGAAACCGTTAGGTTTGCAATGCCACGTCAATACGACGCGGGAAAAACTCCTCACATTCGTTCCACCAATCGTAGGCAAACTTGAAACTGCTTCCATATTTGGCGAACCAATAGAGGACTAGTATTAGCGAACCTACCGCTATTAAATCGTAACGCGAGAAAATGATTTATTACGCCGCTATTAAAATAATATTTAGCACATTTTTATTATTCACATTTTGGATTTCCATAACAAAAAATATTTTGTATATTCTTAACTTCAATAAAATTTATCATTCTCTATATTAAAAATAAAATCTCAAGATTTGTTGTCACACAACGCCTTCCTAGAGAATATAAAATATATTAAGTTTCTGTAAAAAAATTTGCGTCTTACCGTTAAATTAATATCGTTTTTATAATATAATTTGGATATCGTCGCAAGATATGTATGAATTTTGTAAAATTCAAATCAGGAATTACTGATAAATATTCCTATAATGTCTAAACTTTATACTGTGGCGTAAAGAACAGCAAGTTCATTGTCATGAAGTGATTTGTATAGTCTATCGTAATTTTAAATAATTTGCAATTCTTTTATACTATTCTTATATGTCAATCGGAATTTAAGAATTATAGAAAACAATTGTATAAAATATGAATGAATTACACTAAAGATTAATTCTAGCTATATTAATAAAGAATAAATAAATTACATTTACTAAAAATATATTGATCCCAGATATTATGTTTTGACTGAAATCGTGCAACATAATACAACATGCTCAGAGAGTAATATAAGTAAAAAGACTGTTTTTTAGATTTTAATAAATAAAACAAAAACAAAAATTACTTTTATCAAGATATTCAAATCAAATTTCGTTGTGTTTACACAGGTTGACTAAGATTATCACGTGATAAAACATCGCATTTCAGTTATGGTAAAGTTTAGTAATTTAGCAATACGAGAAAAATATTTCAGAATATAGTATAGAAAAAATAATAATATTGCTATTAATTGAGTATCTCTCATTATCTCAGATATCAATTTCATAATTTTCTGTTTTCTTTCTTCCCTTTTCCTTTTATACTTCCCTCCCACTCACGAAATTATACGAATAAGGTTTTTCATTAGAGCATTTATGTGACTTATGCGGAGTAATTAAAAGGCGGTCTACTTTTTGCTTCCCCTCAAAATAGAAATTTAGATCGCAGAAGTGGTCATCCTGGACAGACCACGGAGACGCGAATGACACGTCACTTGTATTCAACAAATAGAGCGTAGAGTTAAAGCTTTTATATTTGGTCGTATACTGGTAGAGCAGGAACAACGAAAAGATTCCTAATAAAACTCGCGGAGATAAATTTGAGTTTTATCATTATTAGTGGAATATTTTTATTTTTTCATGTAAACGTTTCAAAATAATTACAGCAAATAATACATATTAAGACAAAAAACTTAATTTCTCCTTGAAATTGAATCAATTCGCAATTATGTGGACTCACTATGAAATGCCATGGAATGGAATATATTGGAAATTATGGTACTGTGTGTCTGAATGAAGAATAATGCAGAGAAATCGCTACTGTTCCACGATACAATCTGGATTACACTGTGCGACTTCATTCGCGTAAATTTGCTAGTAGAGCCGTGCGCTTACGAAAGCTTATATTTTGAGAATTCTCTTTAGCAAAGTCAAGTCAAACTGTCTCCTTGTAGGCACCTTAGGCCCCAAAGATGCCTACGGCATTAAGATACAAAAGCATATTGGCATCAATTAAGATGTGTTGTTTGTTGTAGATCCAAGTGTATTTCGAAGATTTTATATTATTTGAAATTGTTGCTTAATAGCAAGATGTGAAACAGAAATATTAGATTACGAACGAACAAAAATGATATCAAAAGAAACGGATATCAAAACACTCTCACAAATTGTAATGCACTGATCATACATAAATATATCCATAACAAGTATTCATTTAAACACGATATTTAGACGCATTTAACTTATAAAACCCTATTCTCAAACTCAACAGCTTTACTAAATGTAGTTACTTTTCTTGAAAATTTCGATTTTTTTTCGCTGGATTTATGCTGGTCACCGAAGATGAAACTTTCGTTATTTAATTCAGTGAGATTTCATGTTCTATAACCTGAAATAACACCAATTTAGAGTGCATCGATCGAGATGACAAACATAATTATGGAGAGAGATCGCAATGACAAATTTACTATCAGTCATTTGTTATATTCGTTTAGAAATGTTTCAACACTCTCAATATTAGATCCCACTCTAAATCATATACCTTATTGATTTTCGGTCGGAATGTTAAAATACACATTTTTATTTATAATTAATTTGATATCAGTAAAGGATAGGGTTGGTTGTCTTTGTAGGTTTCTTTCAAAGGCGCATATGGCGACTAATACATGTTGTCTCTAATGCAAAATCAGTAATATCAAATATAAGTGTTTCTACATAAGGAATTGGAAGAGCTGCATTACAAAGTGTGAATAATGTTCAGTTACGCGAGACCTTTGAGTAAACAAACTGAATTCTTGAAGAAGTTATGTTATATTAAAATAATAAAGAACTTATTAAACATTGTCCAATTTCGATTTTTTTAGTATAGTATATTTCGATTTTTTTCAACTCGTTGAACTAAACTAAAAGTAATGCGAAAAAAATCCAATATATCAGATGATACGGAAATGAACTGCGGAAGCTTAATATCTGCTTAGATGCCAACAACGTTGGAGCGGTGAAGCTTTATGCGACGATGTCCAATACCATATTTAGATTTTCTCACCATCGTGAGAGCTCTCATAATGATTTCGTTTAGACAGAGAATTTCAACTAATTTTTGACTGAATTTGCTTTCAAAAATCTTTTCTCATATATCACCTGGGATTGAACCAGTGGATATGGATCGTAACATTCGTGGTAGGGTTTCGTTTTCCTGAGCCACGTCACCCATATAGATGGGAGTGCAAATACACTTAAAATTAGTTCGTTTTACACTCAGAATTTACAAGTGAAAATATTATTTTTTTAAATCATTTGGTCAATCCATATTTTTTATATATATTCAGCAAATTTTCTTTGTACAGTTGTTATTTGTTGAAATTATTTCTTTTATTTAGGACTGTAAGTAGAAATGTTTGCAATACATTATTGTTATCTGATCAGTCGAGCTCGTGTTTCTCTGTATATGGGGAATTTGATTTACTCGAGCTTAGCAAAGTGAAATCTTACGAACTATTCTACTGCCATGTCTTATCACGATAGCTGCATTAGGGAATGGTGGTTGCGTTGGTGGACAGTGCCAATTTCAGTGCTTCGGCAGCTGGAAGGCAATATGGAGTAAGTCTAAGAACTGCTTCAAGTGGGTTCGGCAGTATCGCGAAACGTGGGAGGTTGGAAGGCGTGCCGGCACTGGATTTTGGCGAGTGTCTACCGAAGTCGTGGATTCCGTTTTGGTGAACCAGGCTAAGGAGAATCCTTTCCGCTCTTCTGAACAGTTAACACGTCTGGCCTATATTTCTCGATTGCGCGAGAACTCTTAGAAAGCGTGTGAGAGGTCATGGACTCCGATCTAGGAGGGCAGCGACAAAGGGGGTGCTTTTGCCGAGGAACATGGAGCGTATAACATTGAAATTACAATAAAGAACACAATAATTGATGCCAATGACCTTAAGTTCTTCGCGTCGCTGAATAAAATTCAGACGTTATAAGAATATTAATAAGTAATTCCTGAATTCGTATCGCGAAATTTATACGCTATCTTGCGATGGTACTTAAATCAGTGATTAAACAATATCGGTTTTACAGTAAGAAGCAAATCTTTTTACGAAGAAGTTCAATTTGTTTATATTCCCAACGGGGTTGTGAGACAGTAAAACTTAAGATGTCATTGAAATATAGCGAATAATAAAGTTTATTGAAGTTAAGAACAAAGAATTATTTTGTTATGGAAGTCCAAGACGTGTATAATAAAAAATTACAAAATATTTCTTTAATAGCAGCGTAATTAAATATTTTCTCTCGTTACAATTTAATGGGGATATATTCAATAGAAGTAGTCTTCTATTGGTCTGCCAAATATGGAAGCAGTTTCAAGTTATCTACGATTGGCCGACAGTAGGTGAGGAGCTTTTTCCCCGTCGCAGACTAGTGGCGTTGCAAACCTAAAATATCCAAACTGCTAAGAGCACGGGGCTTAAAATATTTTTTTGTTCCTTTCATTATTCAAGGCCCCTACAATGGTTGCCAAAGTCTTTCGATTGACATCTCCCTTGATAGACAGATCATTTCCAACATAAATTGTGTCGTGTACAGAACAGTAATTTTTCATTATATTTATAACTAGATTAGATAATTTCAGGTTACAATACAACTGTAACTATGAAGTGAGATAGGTAAATAATTAGGACATAAAATTTATATTTTCTGTAATCATTTTTTTAGAAAAGTATATATTATTGCTGTTCACTTTCACTTCATAATAAATATTATTGCAAGACATTCAACTTTAAAACTTTGTTATACCGAGAAGAAACAATTTTAATTTTTTTAAAGATGTCTCAGTAACTTGACAGTAAACACAAATGAATTGTCTGTCTTAGTGTGCCGAGGTACGGAGCCTCTAGCAATATATCACGGCTCTCTAGTGTGCTGAGACACAAATTTTGGGTAGCGGGTCGTACACTTCGGGTACTAGGACATAATTGATCGAGATATATTTGCTGGGTTTGCCCATATCCTTCATTTTCCTTAGGTCCTTCACGATTCTCGGCAACCATAGTATCCTCGGCGCTTTCCTCGTTCCTAAAATCTGTTTTTCAGTGCGAGATACTCGAGTAGCTATCTTTCTTATCCCATCCAAAGGAATCTCTCGTACAAAATTTATACACTCCCGTCCTGACTTTTTAAATACACAATCCTTGTTGCTGTGTATATCCAATAACGGAATAGGGTGAACAATAGTATGCACATGTACACGAAGGGGGTGATGGCAGAGCAAATTAAAATTTAATAAGATACTCATCAGAAAATAGTACATATGCATCATGTAACATCTAATAATGTGTTTCAAGCGTTAAGTTTGGTGCTCTGTCGGGTTGAGACAGGATGATTCTGACTTCATAGAATTGTTTGCTGATTCATTTAAACATAGAAAACGTGTGTGATTATATTAAGTCTGTTTACGTCATTCTGAGAACATAGTCATAATTTCAGTGTTCTCCATTTCGAGATCGCCTTTTAAATATCCATTTGGTGATGATCAATATATACACATAAGTAAATAAACATACACAAAATTAACTTTGTAAAATAATGAACAACACTTCAGAAAAAAAACTTACATTGTTCTCGTCGAATACTCTGAAGACTAACGAAGCGAACTTCGATGGATCTCCCTGGGGGAAGAACTGCTTGTAGATCTTAATGAATCCCTACAACATAAGGAACAACGTATCAATATGTGAATGGCAAAACTATATATTTAGGGATGGATTCAAATCTAAATATAGGCTGAAATAACGAGTGGTCAACTGAAGAGATTACCTCACTTCTTTTCTTATACAAAATCAAACTGTCTCACATCAGACTCCGGAGCTGCCTATGGGGTTCATGGAGGTTAAAGCTTCGCAATTACCAGGCCTCGGCACAAGGAGGAGAAGGAGATGTGACCAGCATCTCGCTCCGGCCGGTTTATCCCGGGATAGACCCAGCAGGGTAGGCCTGGGAGTCAGTCTGATGTTGGGATGTGAAGAAAATTCCCCTCCCCCCGACCAACCCTGTCAATCTGACCGGCAGCTCAGAGCTCTAGCCATTGAGCCATGCGGACTCCACTATTCTCATTAGGAGATTATTTTGTGTCTTATTTTATATCAATCAAGAAGAGATAAATGAAGATTGTAATACAAAGTTAGGTTCACTAACAACAAAACTGTGGATATAATCTACAGTTGAGATCAGAAATGATATTTGATCTAAAATTATTCAAAACTGGGCATGACCTGCTTTAAAAGTGAACTGCAATATACGAAATATAAGCTCTGTCGGGGTTGATTTATTTCGTTACTTCACAGGTTTTTAACTGTGTTGTTCCATAACGAAATCCCCTTCAAAATAAATAAGTCAAAAATCAGGAAAAGGACGAGTTTTTTTCTTATTAAATGTGAGCGAAAATTGAATGCTCGTAGAAATAAAACATGTAACATAAAACGTGAAAAGCTAATATGGTGCCAACAACAGCAGGGCACGTAGAATCCTCTGCAATTCCTGAAAGCACAAAGTTTTTGCAGTAAACCTGCAGCACTCACAATTGGAGTTGTAGCAAATCTTGAAGTTTCACTTCACAGAGTTCAATCTGGCACTCAGTCGTTTTACTAAATGCGAGGGAATTTCGTCTCGTTTATCCGTGAGCTGGTCGTTGATACGACGTTTGACGCAGCGGTCAGCGCTGTCACATAGATCTGCTCCGCATGGGATCTCTAGTAAGAACGATTTCTAGTTGCGATCAACAAACTTATTTCACCTTGACAACCTTCTGATTCGTCGAGAGAATCCTTTGTCGCCGATCTCGAACCTTCCTAACATCCGTATTCTTATTTCTTGTCAATTAGTCTTGCTTTGACATTCTAGTGAATTATAAACAAACATCATTTCTTAACTACGAACGTGTAGATATTTGTTGTTATTTGGAGTAAACAAACGTTCATTTGTCTTGCATTTTGATGTGAACATAGATTGTCTTTTGTGTGTTTACATGTAATATCTATGCAAGTGTGTAAATAACATGGAGTGATAATATGTATCAATTATCATGAGTGTAGCATGATAATATGTAGCAGTTCTGAGTATAGCATGCTGCTACAGCTCAAAATGCATTTTTTTTGTTATGTTAACCTGCATGGAATGTCGTTGTGGAAACCATTGACGGTTGAAGTATCAGAAGGGCTAATTTTGGAATAATCTATGCCCGGTCAGAATAAAACACTATACAAATAAACCAACACTAACGTCTAATTTAAAACGTTAATTAAATTGATTAATGATAAACTTGGTTCCAGTTTGAAATAAACAGTGATGGTTTATTGTCTAATTAAATAGTGTGACGTAAAGTCAGTTAAGAATAACATTTGTACAGTAAGAAATACAGCAATGGAATAAACACATAACGTAAATCATCATTTGTGTTGACTATACATAAATTGAAACATGATCAAAATAAAATATGCAAGTAGGGTCACATTGATTTCCTGTAAAACAAGAGATTGAGAAGAATAAAAGAAGATAAAATATAGAATGCTAAAACATACCGATATGAACTTAATACATGTCAATATAATATTGTCAACTTTGGTTGAGTATTATAGCATGTGAATTTGAAGTTAATTTGCTGAATGTCTCAGTAAAGATTTGGTAATTGTTAATTGTCAGTGAATATTAAAATATTATCACAAGAACAAAGTTAAAAGACTGTCTCAAACTATTTCCTCAGTTACATCGAGTCGTGGTCGACTTTACTCACAGTTGTGTTCGATGGAAGCAGCGTTCAAGGACTCTATCGTCCACCACACTGACAGTTCACTAGTTCACAAATCACTTTGATGAAAATGTTGAAAACTTTGAATTTAGTTATTGCACTAAATTTACTAATGTTTATGAACGTTAGTTTTCTCTGAATAGCCTTGTAATAGTTATATTTATAAACGGTTAGACACCTGTCATCGCATGTGCGTACTTGCGGGAGCGAAGTGAGTTCGCGTGGCATCAGAGGGCAAAGTGAGTCTTCTTCGTCTTGCACATCTACACTCACTTGTTTCTATCTCAGTTTTTTATAACACTATGATTGGTGGAATGTTTGCTATTTATTCATTTGTCACGTTTTTAATAACGTAGTTCATTGTAGTAACATTCGTCTGTCAAGGATAGTTCGGGAATGCTGCTGATTATTGACAATTGACAAATGTTTAATAAATAGTTTATTGTTTATAAATAGCACTAGTTGCCCATTGCGTACTTTGATTATCATTTTTCTTTTGAATTAATTTACTTGCACAAATTTTACTCAATTTAAAGACTTAGAGTAACTTTGTATCGGTCAGGACACCAAAAATATGCACATTTTATATTATTTCACATGATATCACAGGTATAGAATCATTTTCAGCCGTTTAAAATTGGTCATTCTCTTTTGGCTAATTTGAGAAAAATTAACACATCTACGTACACATTTGAATTTAAAAAAATGAATTAAAAATGTAATCCTTGCTACGCATGTGACACTGCAATTTAAGAAAAATATACGGAGAACGACTACTTCCCCAAATAAACGTTTTTCCTACAAATCATGGTATCTAAGAGAATCAACTCATGCGATTCAGAGAAAATGTCATGAAAAATTGATGTCGCAACATCAGCAGTTGATGCATATCCATTTAAAACTGCGCTACAACTAAATATTTAGTGGTTACTGTTATCAATATTTGATTTTTATTCTATAACATAATTATCACATTTTTATCACATATTTAATTTATCTACTTTTTACGGGTTTTCCTAGCTTTGACCCGAGAATTAAATTCACAAACGTCCTTTGCAACCATTGCTTCTTCAGACACCACTTTTACGATTCAAAATTATTATATTCATTCTCAAGAAAGTATTCACACAAACAAATATAATAATATTCGCTCTGGAAACCATAGTAGAACGGTTTAAACCGTGTTATGTAAAGTTTAAAACGTTTTAGTTTATCTGCAAATCTCGAATAATTTCAAAACCATCTCCGGAAATCGTTTAAGTTATCAGTTATCTGAATTCATTATCTTTTTCAATAAATCGACCTTACTTTTGAGTTCTGAAATATGCATTTACATTTCTACATGTGCAGGTGTTACTTTATNAGTATAAAACATAATTTGCATTATTACTAATATTTACTATTTATAATTTCACTCAAAAGTCTTTGTTTTTATGGTTTATTTAGATACCTGTCTCACTGTAATTTTCTAATTTCCCACTGCCTCTCCTACGTTGCCTGATTTCCTTCTTTGCCGGTAACAGAATCTCAAAAGAGAATTCTTACGTTGATACTTCCGACGCTTCCATTGCGACGCGCTGAACCAGAGTAGTGAACAACCCAATCTACGTGTTCCCACTAAACTTCACTTCCCGTCAGATTTACAAAAAATTAGTAACAACAAATTGCATAAATGTTTACCATATGTTCAATATAAAGCTGGTTATGAAAATTCATTTCTTCTCAGTTTATGTTGAAATAAATTTACGACAATAAATTGTTTTTAATTTTATATCAAGTCGATATTTTTATCTTTTATTTTATTTTAATTTTCTTACCAAAATGGGGCCTCAAACCCCCCACCCCACCCGCGCCGCTGCTTCTGCGGGTCCGCTGTCGCTATCATTGTTAGTGACCTTCGATTCCTCGGCAATTCAGTCTGAGCTCGGTACCTGCGTCCGACTAATGTCAGGTAGAATAGCAGGACTGATATTCTACATCATTAAATTCGACTAAATAAACAAATATAAGTCCTAAAGAACCCATTTCCAAGACCATGTTCGAGTAAAGTGGAGTTACGTGGTAATTTGGCCCTGCTCAAGAAGCGTCCAGTCAGCCAAACGGTGCCGAGTGATTGGGTTAAAAACGTTTACCTCATTGCAGCATACTGCTCAGCAAGCGATGTTGTTAGTTGAAAGCGAAAAGTGATCTTTGCCAGTCAGATCAACCGATGAATGTAGATTCTTATATAATGATAGCCGTAAATGGTACTAGTAGTAAAATTCTTATTAAAAAATAAACCTAGTCAATCCAAATCAAAAGTGAGATTTCTCAAAACTTGTTTAATAATGGATAAAGCACGATTGCCTCAGGACATACCAGAAAATATTAATATAGTGGTTGTGATATAGGGTTTGTTGGACTGCTTCTAGTGTAAGCTTCACTCGTAAATGTTCTCTGCGTAATTTTAAGTTTAATTTTCTTTATATTTTATTTTCTCGAGTTTTTGCGTTTCTGTAGGTATACTTAAATATTTTCTTTACGAGTAGTGTAGTGTTATAAATATTTTGTTTCGAGTGTGTTAAGATGACAATAGGCTCGAAAAACATTACTACACGTTGAACTATTCAAACGAACTTTAGCATGTCTCATATTTTTGTGTGAGTGTATTTATGTCATCAAAGGTTTGATCAAGTGTAGGACAGGACCATCATCTACATTTTCTAGGTGCATAAAGGTAAAATATTAAATATTTGTTTGTAGTATTTCTTCCAAATTTCTGTGGGAATCAAACTCTCATTGTAGTACTTCTTGGAACAGTAACTTGAATTCGTCTCTATAACATCAATGAACTAAAACACTTTAGTAGTATTAACTATATATCGTATTTCATTGCAATAATTAATTATCTCTAAAAAAACACCCGTTTTATTAGTAGTTGTCGGTTTTCTTGTGTTACTCGTATCACCTATCGATACTCGTATCAGTGCTCAGAAGGAGGTCAATAAAACACTAACGGCGGGTGGACCACAGTTAGGAATATTCGCTGTTCTTCCAAAAACTGACACACGGTTCAACCCAAAACACAAGCACCACTCCATCTCTTCATACAAAATAGGTTTAGTGTGTTAAGAGACATGTCCCATTCCTCCCACTTTTTCACTCCATCCTATTCTGCACTCAAACTCGTCAACCCTCCTCACAAACCCCGCACTGGTCAGAACAGCCGTCCAAAAACACGTAAAATTGTGCTACCCAACACTATGAAAAACAAAACTTCCTCGCAAAAATCTAGCATTCTAATATTAGCTGATTCGTATGGCCGCCAAATGTTCTCCATTATGCGTGGAATTATTCCCAAAGAGCTCTCTATATCTGGTTACTTCAAGCCAAGTTTCTTCAATTAAATAATATAATTAGGTCCTTCAATCTTATTACTACGATAATCGACCCCACTCGCAATTCAGACTCATCTCAAACATTGCTAGACCAGATAATTGCGAAAAGTAGGCTCTCATGTACTTCTAAAGAATTTAACGCGAGATACAGAGATCACTTTGCCCAAGTATTGACTATTAAAGATAAATTAAAACAACTCTACAAGCTTTCTAGAGAGTTTAAGGACAAATGTATCCACTTTTTGAAATTTGTTTCATGAGGAAACTTAGGATGACTATTATAATTGCGAAAACATCAGCGATAAGTTCAATAGCTTTTTTTAATATTCTTGAAATATTACAACTCTAGATTTCCCATAAAACGCAAGTTAGTTAAAGTAAACAATCGCAATAGATGGATAACCCAAGGGATACGAATTTCTTCCAAAAACATACATTTACATTATCTTCCAAAACTCAATAACCAACCAACCAACCAACCGGATTTCATGATTATTTCCGTAAATGTGAATTCATTCTTAGAAAAGTGGTCTATGCAGCTAAAGTTATGGCCCTACTGGACGAAGGCCAAACTGTATCAAATCTAAAGGACATAACAAATTTATTTAATTCTTATTTCTCAAAAATAGGTAAAATATCGAAATCAGTAACTCGCAACCAATATCCAAATACATCCACACACGTACCGCATTCTATGTTCACTTCCGAGACTAACTCTAGTAAAGTTTTGTGTTCTTTAAAAAATAAATTTTCAGCAGGGGTAGATGATATATCTGTATTTATAATACAGGCTTCCTCTCGCGTTATATTAAATACACTCACTCATATTTCCAATAGCTCCTTATCAGAAAGTGTGTTTCCTGAAAATACTTGTCACTTTAAAATACTTGATCCTGAGATACTTGAAAATAAAATGTGAGCTATATAAAATAATAATATTATCAAATTGTCGACCTTGTTGATGCAGATAAGTTTATTAGCATTGATTAACACATTAAAAATAATATGTTGACATTTAAAGAGAAACTATAAAAAAATATTTTACACTTAAATATACAGTTTAAAAATTACTTTCGTCTCATATTTTGACTCATCATGAGGTATGGTCTTAGTAACTATATTATTATAACTAAAAGGAATCATATCATTCATAATCATGATCATCTTAACAGTAATCAGTGATAATACTGTAGTTACCGAGAGCACACCTGATGTCTCATAACACGATATGAACACAGTGTATTTTTAAAGTGTGACAATTTAATCTATGTTTGGTGTTTTGACTCTAGTTTCTATTTAAATGTTAAAACGGTGTTTATAAAAATTTTCTCAATATTGGTCTGTAGGCAACTTTACTCTCGATTGCTTGGGACATACCACCCAACTGACAAAGAACAAAGATGGGCCGTGATCGTAATACATAATAACAAGAAAAAATTCATTTTTATTTGCAGGTGAAGTTACGACATACTTTTGCTCATACACTAATTATTCCACTTATAATTATGACTACTCTCACAATCTTTGACTAGTGTATTTACATTTGGAAATACATTTGAAATAATTGTAAAACAAAACTGAGAAATAAAAGAATGAAGCTAAGAGAAGGATAACAAATGTATTCTTTCGTTACCGTTCATACCGACTTCTTCACGCTTGTGGAACACCGAGAGTGTAGAGGATTCTAATGTACTGAAGGACGAGTATTTAGTTGAAATATTCCTCATTATATTTTCAAATTTATTCCTCAGTTGGCCGACTCCATAGAGAAAGAACGAGAATTTTTAGTTCCTGATTTTGGGAATTAAAAGAACTGATTTGAAAGAATAAATACATACAGATATTCTTAACCCTGATAATAATTTTCAATTATTTGTTGAGTCGTATTCATTAAAATTGATTAACGTGGATAACCATTTTGGCAAGGTATGATTACTGAAATGTAATTGGTTTTTTTTATGTCAATACGCGATATTCAAGAGTTTAATGTACAGATAAAATGAATATTCATTCTCGATTTCACTATCAAAACAGCTTTAATTTTGTAATTCATTACCATGGCGCTTTCATTTGAATTAGAATGTCCATCCATTTATAATGGAAACAAATTAAATATAATTAAAATTCGCTTGCCATATTGCGTATTATGTGTATGGGTACATTTTTGAAGCAATATCAAATCAAATTTACAGTAATGTGAAATAATTATATTTATTTGTAAGAATACTGTTCATAGTAAGCTCTTTGTTGATGGGATAATGTATGAAACTTTCGACAACCACTATTTTTATGGACAATTCAAATGAAAAAAATAATTCTCATTGAATGTTTTAAAAATTATAAACCTATTTCCGTAAACGAATTTTTCCCCACTTTTTTTACAGTATGCAGAGAACAACTACTTTGAATTAAATATCCATCTCAAATCTTGATTATTTTCTTAATGTAAAAATATATAGTGTTTTACAAACAAAATATGTATACACTTAAGTCAACAATATACTACTTTCATTCAGGAATAGCTCATAAACTAAACTGAAAATTTGTCTTTATTTATTGACTTCACAGAGTAAGATAAATTTAATGCCGTTTATTACAATTATTTGTATACTAGCTAATCTTCAATGAAACTAACATTCTATACGATAATATGAACATTCCATCAAAACTCTCTTTAAAGAAATTTAAAGTCTCACTCAATTCTTCCACTATTTGCCGGGTCCTTTCTGAGCAGGTAAGTAACAGAGTTTTCACTAAGCGATTGATAGATCTTGCACCTTTCACTGTGCTTAAGGTAAAGCTACGAGAGATGGCGCACAAAGAGGTCGGGATAAAACAATAGTGTGTGCGTGCGGTGACTCCGGATATTTGTACAACGGCAGTAATAGTACGTCTTGTGAAATTGCGATGTACATGGGCCAGAAAGGGCAGAATTTATCATGAGAATGACAGAAATTGATATTGCCAATATTTGCGGCAAGAAAAAATTAATTGAAACCGAGAAAAAGTTTAGAATTTTTGAAGAATATACAACCAACATTGGAATAATACGAGATGCAAGACAGGAACGATGGGAAGGAGAGGAGTATGAAGGTAATATGTTAAGAATTAGAACCCAGAAGTGATTTCGTTTAGATAAGGAGTGATCTGTGTATTTGTTTCAGATTGAAATAAATAAATAAATAAATAAATAAGTAGTGGTGTGTCTACTTAAAAGTGCACGTTGACTGTTTCGAGGTGAAGGGTGAAGCATTGCTATTTTGTTTTCTTGCTTGAATTTTTATAACTCTCCCTCTCAATTTTTAAAGAATAGCAGTAGTACAAATATTTTAAAATTAATCTATATCTCATAAGCTAATAATCTAGACTTACGCAACGGTCTAGAAACACAACGGTTGTTTCTAGAAACGACTGTTTAAATAAAACGGCTACGCAATATTTCCAACCGAAATAGGGGAGTATCTACTACTTACCAAAGATGGCGCATTGTTACCATTAGTTTTCATGTTAGGAAAGAAAGCGAAGGGCAATGAGGATAAGTGCACTAAATGTCTGGAACAAGGAGACAATTTTAACCGGTCGATACTTGAGCCGTGTTGTTTGCACGAGAACTGCTCAATTTTCAACAATTAGTGCATCGATTATGAAAGACGACCACTTCAGTCATCAAACAAGAAAGCATTGAAACTATGGACATGAATAGTGACTAATTTTAAGTTACCAAGTAACTAAATGTTATTTCATAATTTTATCTGGGTTTGCTTTCTATAATTCTCAATATTTTTCTTTAATTAAAATGATTTCATTCTTGTAAGCAGCCTTTCATTTTTCTGATTCTTTAATAATCAGGTTGTTCACTGCGAATACAATAATATTTGTTTACAAATATCTTAAAACAATGTCATTTAAGTTTTATTATTATTTTTAATAATTGTATTGTAGTTTTTATTAATAATAATCTCTCCCACTCCCATGTGTGCAATCGCACCAACTGTAATGGCGTAGTGCTCAAAAAAATTCTTGGTTTTATTACAGCTACTGCATCAAAGCTAAACAAGGAAACAGCAATAGGAATGCATAAAGAATAAATGAAGTCAAAACTATTAATGGAGAGTATTGCAGAAGATTAATATTTAGATAGAAAAAATTAATCTATTAAATTGGGCGCAGACTCTCCTAGCTTTAAATTATTTATCGGGTAGGGCGACTTCCGGTTATAATCCGTTCGACGTAGCCGTTTTTGTGAGAATTGACCATAAAGCGCAAAGAGAAGATGAGAACGTAGGGGGCAGTGATACCAATTGTTCACAAAACATCAGGTTCTGCATCGCAGTATGTTTCAACGCAAAGCTTGGGTATCGTCGAGGAGCGGACTACAAATGAAAGCAACTCCAAGGATCCAATAATTAATATCCAAAAATAATAAAGAAAAGGAGATTTCCAAAGCCGCAAAATTAAAACAAACACTGTTATCAATTAATAATTCTTTCATTAAAATCGAATACCTCGTGTGACATTAACAGAAAAGGAAAACGTTCATTTGTGTTTTTATTTCCTTTCTGTTTTCTGATTTTTAGATTTATTTTTCGTACTTATTTTCAAGATCATTTACAGTAACATATTTTCTAATGATGTAATGAATGTAATAAAAAATTAATTGTACACTACTGATAACAGAAAAGGGCCCATTTATTTTTCTAAGTCCCACGCTCTGACCAGTTTTGGATCTGTTAGGTTTGCAACGGCTCTCTCCTCCTGCTTCCCCTTCGACAGGGGAAGTTTCGTTCGACCAATCGTAGGTCTATTTGAAACGGCTCCCATATTTGGAAGACATCGTG
>NNCF01128957.1:370837-397707 GCA_002313205.1 Laupala kohalensis
AAAAAAAAAAAAAAAAAAAAAAAAAAGAATTTGATGAAGATTGATTTTTTATCCTTAAATGAATCTCTTAAATTGATGTATTTCAACTCTTCCATTTTTAATAACATTCTATCGATAATTTAGGTTAACCTTAGACATATGCTCTCGCGGACTATTTTGTAGAACTGTTTGAGATGAACAATGTTGCTACTCATAGTTGTCACCTATTTCTAACCGTTTAGGCAGCGAAAGCGAATAAGGGGAGATTATTTTCCCGATTTCATTGACATTTGTCATCAAAATCATTTTCTTTCTTTTCATACATTTGAAAAAAAGTCAGCCTATGTTCATCCTGGATATCTAAACTATCTTCGTGCCAAATTTTATCACGATCTGTTGAGTGGTTTAGTCGTGATCAGTTAGCAGACAGACAGACACGCTTTCGCATTACGCATTTATATATTAGTATGGATGGTACTTAGATATTTTTGTTAACATAATTGCAATCAGAGATCGTGAAGTTTTAGAAAAATTAATTTAACTTGATTATTATTAGCTCATTGCAGAATTAATAAGAAGTCGAAATTAACTTAGTATTCACTTAAATATGGATATGAAACGTTGTAAAAGCATTGTTTTACCATAGTCGTATTTCAAATCTAGAGTACGCAACGATAAATTTTTCTTCGCCTTACAATAAAGAAGAAATAATAATAAAAATAATTAACACTCTCTCAAAAAATAAAAAATAATACCTGAGAAAATTATTACACCTCACAAAAATATGACCATCTTTCAGTATCTGTTTCCGTTTGACAGTGATGATTGAATCCCAATGTGAACATTCCATCCCAGGTTGCGAAAAAGAGTACTCGTACGCCCCTCCGTTGGCTCAGGAGTTAGCACTCTTGCTCCGGTTCAATTCCCGGTGAGGTCAGATACTATTTGTAGCCTTTCATTGCACTGTCCCAGTTCATATAGCTGAGATTACTGAAAAGAAATCCCTCCTCCTTCTATCCACCTTCTACAACTCCTAGTATCACCTACTAACTACTCCTACTAACACTTTCATGTGGACCGAGTTGTTGGTAACTCACCTAGACTGCCCACAAACTAATAATAACCCTATCACTCCATGTAGATAAGCTTCAATAGCACGCTACATTTCCCATTTACAAATACTACTACTACCATAATAATAATAATAATAAGGAATAAAGCAATAAAAATGGAGAGAATCTGTAGAACAGAGCTGAATAGTAATAATTTGATAAAGGTCATAAACACATACGTAATGTCAATTTTAACTTATTCATTTGAGTTAATATCTTGGTCGACCACTGACTGGGCAGAGAAAATTGTGGGTAAAATTGACAAACCATCGGAAATACCACGCAAAATCAAGTAATCGAGGAATTATAGATATAAAAAACCTACACAACAGACGGATTGTTCAACTTCGTTCTTATTTTCATGAACGGATGAAGGAATCCTCACTACACGCCAACATTTACAGCTCAGACAACAATTACACTCCATTAAACCTATTTGAAGCTAGAAACTTAGACAGTGAAAAAGTTTCAACAGAAGCATACAAAATTTTGGAATGGAAGAACATGGCACGGAAGACGCCCTCATGACCTGAGCAACCCCAATGTCGACAAGAAAGCGTCGAACGCATAGCTCAGGCGAGGGGAGCTTTTTCCCGAAACAGAAGGGTTTATTACGGCCATCCAGGATCAGGTTATTCCCACTAGGAACTATAAGTAATATATTATGCAGGATCCCCATATAGAAAATGAAAAGTACAGGAAATGTGGAACTGCGTCTGAAACAATTCAACATATAACCGGAGCTTCTACTTTGTTGGCACAAACTGATTATTTACATCGCCATAACCAGGTGGCTAACATAATTCACCAAGCATTGGCTTTAAAGTATTGTCCTATAGAAAATACCACACCTTATCACATATATGAGCCGGCTGACGTTTTAGAATCAACAAACTTCAAATTATATTTTGATAGGTCAATAATCACGGATCGTTCAATTCATAACAGACCAGACATAGTTCTAAAAGAACAAGTAACAAAGACAACCTATTTGATAGACATAGCTGTGCCAAACACTCACAATCTTCACAAACCAATTCAGGAAACATATCAGAAATACAGTGACCTGAAGTCAGAAATACAAAGGATATGGAACATGGAGAGAGTTTACATAGTACCGGTAGTAATGTCCTCTGCAGGAGTCATCCCTATCTCCCTCTAATAGTATTAGCATGTTAAAATTGCGTAAGACCATTTATGTACAACTTCAGAAAACTGTTTTGCGCAACACATCAAGAATAGTCAGAAAATGTTTGTATCATCCGGAGTGAGTGCGCTTAGTGTAGCCCGTACCTCACTACGACCAGCAGAAAAAACTGATATCCTAAACGGAATAATAACAATAATAATAATAATAATAATAATAATACAGAATCTGTAAAGATGTAACCGACAAGTGGTATGAACATAACCCACAACCAGTTACGACCAAGACCAAAGAAGACATAACTATCATTTGTAACCAGCAAGTAGTAGCTGCTAACAAACCTGATATTATAGTGCGAAACAATATAAACAAGTTGTGTAGTAAAAAATAGTGCCCAAAGATATAAACATCTCACAAAAAGAAGCCAAAAAATAATAAAATACACAGATTAATACCAATAGAAATTCAGAGAATGTGGAAAACAAAAGCAGACATAATACCAGTAGTAATAGGGGCATTAGGAACTATCAATAAAACAATCCAGCAATATATACAGAAAATACCAGGAAATCTGAAACTAAATGAAACTCAAAAAACAGCACCGTTGGGAATTGCCCTTATCCTGAGAAAAGTATTGTAGCTGCTATATGGATTATATCCAACCCTAAAAACGAGGTTCATTCCCGGTTGGAAGAAAGATTCCAGCATTAGCTGAGATAAAAATACATAATAATAATAATAATAAATGTGTTGAGAATCTTGTCTCAAAAGTGGCTGAGAAAAAGCTGAAGTATAAGAACTTGGCTATAGAAGTGAGTCGAATGTGGGGAGGTAGGCCATCATAGATGGACTAGGTTCTGTCTTGGGAGGGTTGAAAAATAACTTGAAAATCTCCCATGTGAGATTAAAGATTGGAAACTATAAGGTCAGCCCATATCCAGCGCAAAGTGTTGTAGGGGTCCAGAGAAAACTGGTTGCAATCTGGAACGATATTGTACTTCCCAAAGAATGACACCTATCTTTCTGGAAATAATAATAATAATAAATGTACTCGTAAATAGTTATTACATATTCATCGTGTAAAAGACACTATAGAGCAATTGTAATGAAGAATTACACGACTCGTTTATCAACAGAGGTGGCATTGGTTAGAAAAAGGAAACTTCAGAAATTGGTTGTGAACATCGATGATAAAATCGCTACAATCAATATTTAGCAGAAGAAAGGGAAATATTCTGCTTCTTAGAATTGGTCTTCAGGTTAGTGTTTAGTCGCTGAGATACAGTGACACAGAGAGAGAGTCAAAAAAAATTTATTTATCAATTTCTTTTATGAAACAAGGTAACTAGTTTCTAGAAAGTTAAGGAATATTTAAAATTTGTTTTATACACCATGAATTCGAACACTTTTACAAAAAAATGTTGTATTGTGTTGATAGTAATAGGTTTTGTTGAGATGTATCTAAAATCCGGGCACTATAAAACAGCATATTAGAGATGTGCTAAATATCACGTTTCGAAAGTAACTACAAAGAATGATACGATAATGCAAGAAAACACATTGAATCTTAGCTTATGCGGAGGGCACGGTGCTATTCATATGTGGAGACAGGCCAAAGAAATTGGAGGAAGAAAGCGAGAGGGTGTAACGAATTTTTACGAAAAAGTGCGGAGAGATGCGTTGGAAAAATCGGAGGAGAAAAGTTCAGGAATTGTTTTTGGCATGAAGACGAAAGCTAGGAAACTCATAATTAGGTTGAATCAAAAGAGAGTGAAGAGTAAGAGGACAATTAAGTATCTAGGTAAGGTGATTGACAATAAACCGATCTTCATAAATCACATAGAAAATACATCAACAAAGGTGAGAAGACTTTACAATGGACTAATGCGTGATGGAGTCAGTCGATATGTGATAAAGAACACCGTCGGTTATATCTACGAGAAATGATTCAAATTATCACATATCTAGAGCCATAGAGTACGCCTGCGAGAAGTAGAAAGGAAGCTTGGAAGTACACAGAGGATTTACCTCGTGGAGTTGTTGCTACAAAAGTGTATCTACCAAGGCACTTTATGTAGAAATGAGAGTATATACCAGTAGATCGAGGCATAATGAAATTGCGGTATATGGTGCGGAGGCGAAAAGAAGTATACTTGGACGGACAAGAGAACAGACGGAAAGATAAGACATGGAAGAAGACGTTAACTAAGAAGTTGTCGTTTAGCTGGCAGATACGTCGGGAGATTGGGGTAGAAGGACGGAATCTATACAAATTCATTATGAACGTGATATGCGTGGAGAGGAGCAGGAAGAGGTTTGTACCTAGTACGATAATGACAGGTCACGGCGATTTCAACAATTATTTTTAAAGGATAGGGACATCGGAAGACAATGCGTGTATGTGTGAAAAAGGTGGACTCACTGAACACCTTGATTATGGGTATAATGAGAACGATAGAGGACATTCGGTTAAGCTATTAAGGGTTAAGGGAATTTTGACCTATAGTATTGGATAAGATAGATAGTAGACTTAGTTATATTTGAGAACGCACGCGAGATATTCACTGAAATTATGTGTATAAGGAATGCAATAAATAATCGATAATAGAATAGCAAATACCACCTCGAGAAATACCAATACCTAAAAAGACTCTGAATATTATCAACAATAACGACAGAGAAGAACAAAGATAGAAGAATGACGAAGGTGAACGAATAACAGGGAAGGAGAGATAAGAGGGTCCCGGTAGTGACTTTGAGCTACGGAACTGGGTATTGGAGAGTAACCAAGGAATAAAAACAGAATTTGTATTACATATCTTGGATATATGCTATTTTTGTGGGGAAGTGATTAATAAATACATTTATAAATAAATAAACTGATAATTGACCTCATTTACAAACAATTTTATTGTTCTTCACCTATTACATGTTAGGCAACACTAGTCAAAGGTTTAAAACAGTTAAAAATTTTAACACTATTCTCATTATTAAAACAAAAACAATCACAACGTTTCGTTTCATGTGTGAGACTTCATCAAGTGAATAAAACACTGCAAGGTGTTACATGGCAGATGACTACTGTCAGGGCAAGGCGAAGAGAAGTGTATTTTTACACACACAAAACCGAAATTTTAGTATATTTTAATTTTGAGTATAGTGTTAAAGTTTTTAAAGTGTTTTAAATGTTTGACACCTGTCGCTGGTGTGTACATGTAGTAAGTGAAGAAGAATAACATAAGGTTGTTTTATACTTGCAACATTTTTAGTAGCAGACGTACATCAAGGTCATTCAAATTGATAATTGAGCCAACTCACGTTTCTATCCCTTTCTTTCACAAACAAGTTAACAGAGATAGAAACTTTCCCGCTAGTAGACCTTTTGAGGTTGACAGTAGGTAGGTTTCTTGCTTTTGACTCAAGGAGGAGACCATGTGGCCTTTATCACACGACCAATTGCATTTTTACTTTTAGAGTTAGTGAATTCAAAATCCCCAACTGCAAAAATCAAATTGTGAAGTGCGTACGAATGTATAATTCAACTACATGATGACGGGTAACCCTCTAGCACTGAATAAAAATTATCAAGTAAAATATTATAGGGCTATAATGCTTTGTGTGTTCCAGTGTCTACTTAAATACACTCTCAGAATACAATCCAAGTACTTACCAGAGTAAATTGTTCTATAATTTTTCTTCTAATTGTGAGTGTAATTTTGAGACGCACTATATTACGTTTTCATTCAACCTGAGGTTTTGATTGCATACATTCGACTACTCTTTCTGCAACTACACCACTAAGCGACACAAAGCGACCTAAAATATTTATAAATAAACATTTACGTAATATCTATTAATAGAATCTACAGCTACATGTTGGAGGCTACAGCATTACAAATTCAACATAACTCTACACAAGAGTACGTTCTCTACTAAGAACCACACTTAAGTACTATTTGCATAGATAGTCTACCAAGGAACTCAGATATTTTCATTTTATATTGTAAATGAATAATGATGAAAAATTCTGTTGAATAACTTATGCGAGAAATGCCTGGAATCTTTCAAATTCTTAGCCGATCACACCAACTGTTCCAAAATGTATTATTCGTGGTGCACGCAATTTTGAGCAATTATTGTAAGCATTGTTATGGAGAGCACTTCTCAAGGACGCTATAACAAAATAATTAATTATTTCACGTCATTTCACTTGTGCCAGGCCTGAAGGGTATTTAAGAGAATTAGACAACCGTATCCATATAATACAAGTAAGTTGAGAGTTAAAATATTCAGCTAAATTTCTCTCCTGTGTATTTTTGTATTATTTACGGTTCAAATTCCTGAGGTTGCTGTGTTTCTGACTTGTTTTCCAAGTGGAATGTAATATATTACGAACCGAAACGTATTTTTTAAAATCCTAAAATAATGTAAAAAGTATCAGTATGCATTGTGATTTCAAAAATATATCTTATTACGTGAAAGTTATAGCTGTTAATTCGTACACCGTGTAAATGCGTACTCAAGGAATACTATTAATGCAATAGGAAATCCTCAATTAGGAAACATTATTAGATAATAAATACTTATCCGGTAGAATTAACTTGCTATTTAAGCACACACTTATGGTATTTCTTATATAAAATATTTCTTCTCCACTCTCTTAGAAGTTTGGTAAGAGGTGTTTGGTTTAAATTCGTAAAGTTGTTATCCTGTTTATTACATAGTGAATACGATAACAATCGAAGTAACAAAACAGTTTTGAGATGTCTTTGACAATATTTTACATTGAAAAAAAAATCTAATATTTTAATGATTAATATTTCTATCTGCATTATTCAATTTCATGGAGAAACTATTTTACAAGCTGTGAATGATCACTGAGAGTTTTGATATTTCTTTTAACTTTTTCTGGAGTGGCTTTTTATCACAATTTTTTGAACTAAAACAGTTTTACAGAGCGCGGAACATGTGTATAATCAAACTTGACGGGTAGAAACGTCTCTTCATATTCCTTTTTATTTGGTAATGTTCCAATGTCAATAGGTTGTGGCAGAACAAACTTGCAGCTGCCGATACAATCCAAAAGTGGCTAAAAATTCAACAAAATTGCTCATAAAAATTGGACACCATGCTCCAAGCGGTGCCTCGTAATTGGAGCTGCGAATGGAATCGCTGAAAGAGCACCATTGATGGGACTTTGCAACCTGACATCAGTTCATCAAATATTTTTCCTTCCGATAAGAGTGCGTATTGAGTAATTTGCTGCAGTAAAATGCAGGTGATAATAAAAACATTTGTGACTTTATTTACCTTTCGTAGGAAAAGACTACACGTAGTTCGGAAATGTGATGCAAATTATCACACATACTAAAGATATCCTATCTGCGTTTAAATACTTCACAAGTCTTATTTTGTATTCAAATAAAGAGGTAAAAACTATATCAAATTCCAAATCACGAAGCATTGTCTTTGAATTACAAATGTCTTAAGGAGAAGAAAATATGGTAATGTCATAAAATATACCACTCTTAGTTTATAACATGTGTTAGAGAAAAAAGGACTACAAGAGACACATCATTGTAAACCACCTTATTTTACTGATATTAAGTATCAGACATATATATTAAGTATCAGAAGTGTTGTATTTTATATAAGAGATACAGAGTGAAATTCAACCAGTTGGTACATATCCTCTCTGAGATTTTTGTGAAATTTCTTTGTCAAATCCGTGGCCTTTATTTGTGAAAATGCAGTAACTTCTAAGATATAATATAGTGCATATATATTTTGTACTGTTGTAATCAGCTAATTTTAATCCTCGATGTAATGTACTATTACCAATTAGTTATAGAGTATTACCGAGGAATCTGAGAGTAAGAATTGAAAATTAATATGATAAATCTTATATGCCGTGTGATGACATATATATATATATAACAGAGTGTGTGTGTCCGTGTACCTTGTCGGGCGAGTAGCAAAGACAGACAGAGTAGAGTGTTGCATAGTCATTTTTATTAGGAGGACCTACACCATTGTTACGTGAAAGTAGTGACGTGACTGACGATTGGTGTGTAAGTGGTTGCTATGCGTTACGAAGCAAAGGATAAAGATAGGTTCACGTTAGTAGGGTTTCGTAAAGTTAATAACTTGGTACCATTTAGGATAGTAACAAGTTGATGATATAATTTGATCCAGGGTAGAACTATTTGAAATATTTTGTAAAAATAGAGAATTGTATCAGTGAACGAAGTGAACTGTCAAAAGTTCTGTTGTAAACGTTTATGATTTGATAATATTCAGGGTAGGAGTGTTTACAATATTGTATTGCAAATATACAGATTATCATTTGAATTGATTTTTTAGAAGTCGTTATAAGGGCTTCGAAATTCGGTCCTCGTGTTCTAAAGGGTGGGTCCAACAGCACTATCCCATGATTTTTTTGAAATTCAATTTAGATGTATTCTTACATCAAGGACGATTTGGAAAAAATAGTTTAACAAAATCAAAACATTTACGCGAGAAAATCTGCGGGTCCTCGCAGGATAAGACTACTAACAAACCGAAACTGATCTTATTATGTCTATCAGCTCTCATTTAGTCTCGTACAGTGATGCATGCATATACGAGTAGGTAAAGCAACAAATTTCCAATATATGGTTATTTTAGACGTTTTAAATCAATATTAATTTAATCGATCACAAGTTTCTGAGTACACTACAGTAAATACTTCAACAGATGAGTACTAATACTGAAGTTATAAATGAAATGTAGCTAACACAAAATTTTGTCCACGTTCTTCATTACTGATCAGTGTTACTTGGAAGAATCTATTGACGAAACCGGCATTACAGCCTTGATGCGAGCACAGTGACTACTAAACAAAAATTTTGGCGACACGGCTAAGGGATAATACAAATAAAATATTGCAGCCATTGTATTGTGATGATTTTAACTGAAAATCTAAATGCTAGAAGCTTTCAACAGATAGATAAAATAATTTTTCACATGAAAAAGAGAACATCTGCTGTTTGATGAAACTCACTAAATGTCGCATCGTCTACGGCCAAGTGAAAATTGTGAAGGACCGGGACTCAAACCCGGGATTCATACTTCGGCCGCTGCACAACCCTCCCAGACTCCCGAAGCTCACACATTACATCTACTTGGCCTGATCCGGAAACAGGATGTCCCGGTCCGTCGCAATTTTCACTTGGCCGTAGAAGATGCAAACTTCCCGAGTAGGTGCACGGAAGTTGCGAGTTTAAAATCATTAAAAGTCATTTTATTTGAACCCAATGATCGGATTAGTGAAACTTCCCAACTCTATGTCTTTTTATATACTTGCAAACACGTTCACGTTAGAAATTCTTCAACAAAATTGTCAAATTTTTGTAGCTTGCAAATTCAAATTTGCTATAGTTTTGAAGGAGTGAATTTTTGAAGAATATATTATTTTAATACGATTATTATGTTGTGATAGTGTGAAGACAGGGTGGAGGTTTCGTGACATGCCGCGAGAGCATTGATGAAGTGCAAAAGCGGAGGAATAAGGGGGAAGAAACTTCTCTCTCGTTAACTGCAAAGAGACCAACCTCCACTGCAGAACTTCTCTCATTCCGCTTTAACGGAGAACTCGAGAAAATGGGCGAAGCAATTCTCCTACAAAATGAAGCCTCTAAATTCTTTAAAACATCTTCGCCATTTTGTGGAACAGTTTCGTAAAGAGCGTCTGCATTGTTCCCATACGAAGAGGTAGTTTTGAATGCGGTGTGAAGATATCGTATGTCACCTTCTATTTTCTGAATTATCAAATTTGTAATCCAAGTTTAAAAAAACTGAGACCTGAGTTTCGTTTTATCAGTAAGATTTTTTTTCTTCCGGTCAAGTGACATAAATCAACGTTTGCACAAAAGAGTCCTCAAAAAGTAATAAAAATCAAGAGTCAATAAAATATCATTAAAATGTGTTACAAAAATGAAATCAGATTGTTTTGGTTTATAAAATGCATTTGTAATGCAATTCAAGTACTATAAAAATAAATGTCTTTGGTGTAATACTGAAATATTTATAAATATTACCAAAATCATATATTATACAATAGATAATATACTATACTAATAGCAAATATATACTTATATAATGTATCCGAAACGTTGGCAAGTTAAGTAGTATGTTTATGTGGTAAGGACCTAATCCTCAAAAGAGTATTCCTTTCATAGAAAGGGGTCAAAAATTGTATATTTTTAAAAATATCTGGAATTATATATATATATATATATATATATATATATATATATATATATATATATATATATATATATATATATATAATACACACNGATAATATAAAATAAAGATTCGGTACTTCTGATGCTATTACCACAATTTATTCTGAAAATTGTTTGGCACAAAAATATACAGAAAATGTACCAAAATACACAACTCTACAACCCACACAATACAGAATATAAAGAAAAATCCCTTGCAATTGATTGCGCAATGTTACATTTGGCTCATTCTCTGGGTCCGTGCATTTACATTTATCACTTACACAATAAATTATGGTCAAGAAAAATATCAAAGTAGGCACGAAATCAGCAATATTTAATTTCTTCTTTTATGAAATTCAATTAACAGTTCTTTTAAAACCTTTTTATCTCTTCTTTCTTCTTGAAAAAAACCCAAATTTTACAATAACTGCGACATACTATTCCAGTGAAACTTTCTCTTTTGCAAGATACTAGCTCTCACTGAAGTACAAAAATAATGCAAATCCCTAATTAGCGTGATCACTTCGCTGAATGTCCGCCTCACAGAGACGTATACTCACAACCAGCGTGTTTTCTTCGAAATCGTGTCCAACCACCACGGCTAGATANCTGTCCAACCACCACGACTAGATACACCCCTTTTCTTCCAACACAGGCTGCAACAGCTGCTGCTAGGCTCGTACAGTGACCTTGACTCGACGACTGCTTCCAACGCGGCTTTCCACGTGCTACCTCGTTCGCGACCAGCTTTGCGGCAAATTCTTTCAATCACCGACGTGCGACTGTTTTCGGATTCGTACGATTCGTAACTCGGAAAACTTTTCCTCAACGGCACTGGCTTCACTTGAAGCCCTTGATAAAATATTTCTTACGCGTTTAACTTGCGTTTTACTCGGCCGTTCCTTAATAACTTTGACTGTGATAAAAATCACAAAACTTGAATCTCGTAACTTGCGTTTACACCCTCTCGAAATTATTAAACTTAAAATCAACGTTTTAATAATTTGCTAGAAATTCGGACCGACTCGTCCCCTCTCGATAATTCGCGTACAAAAAACTGGATTCTCACCGCCGATGGTCCGCGTGATAACGAGACTGGATCAACCGTCTCTCCCGATGATTTGCGAAATAATGAGACTAGGTCAACCGTCTCTCCCGATGACTTGCGTAATAATGAGAGTAGGTCAACCGTCTCTCCCGATGACTTGCGTAACAATGAGACAGATACCTGTCGTGTTTCCACCTTCTCAGTACCACTCCTCCTAAAATTCATGCACAGCGCATTCCGCCAATCAATCGTTTCTTCCGATGTTCCGCGTCACTAACTTCATAAGGTGTATTCACATTTTCATAGCTCTTACTATTGGATTTCAAAAGTTTTACGTCTGTGTCTTACAACTCGCAGAATGCGCTTTATAAACAAGGGGAACATAAGGTTCCAGATATTTTATAGTTACATTTCTTATCCCGTACAAATAATCCGAGTACTCTAATTCGATGTCCTCTGGAATTATAGCTATGGAGCCCGTCAATCAATCATGAAATAATAAAAAGTGTTTCGTATCACATATTAATTCGCTGGTGTACGTGGAAAATGTATACTTTGTTTTATATCTGGTTCATAGAGTATGATTGGGGATACAATCTTGTTTCGATTCTATTCAATGAATCAGTTGCGGTACTCGTGTATCATATTTCACGAAAGAATATATGGAGCGAAAAGTAGGATTTTCATATCATTATTTTCACAAAAAGTTGTGCTCGTTGATAAAGAATTTCAAGCTTCATTTAACTCATTTTTCTCAATTTTTGAGGTATACCCGTATTTTACGCTCAGCAGTGAATGCAAGAAAACAGGAAAATGATACTTACTAATTAAATACAATTGTTTTGATATATACATTAATAATATCAATATTGTCCATTTAAAAAATTATTTCACGGAAATATGGTCTATGTGATAATAGAGAATTCGAAAAATTTGCAACAATGAACAGCGAAGGAAATAAAAACTAGATTTCTAAAAGCAACTATTGCATGTATGGATAAAAACAATCTATTAGAAAACAGAAAATCCATGGGAAAGATTTGGAAGATCAGTCAGCAGGATAGATATTGATTTTAAAATTCAAGTATACGCAGTCACTCAGAACCAAAAAGTGACATATGGGCTCTAATGACCTTTGATGTTGACGAGCCCTAAAGCCCCACGAAAAAAAAAAAAGTGACATTTAATGGAGCACACAAAAAATAACACTCAAAATACGGTTTTTTTTATCATTAAACATTTACCTCCTAATTATGCGACAGAAATTATGAAACAAACTATAAAAATCGTTTACTTCAGCGTTCAATTAAAGACGCTCTCCGTCCCCCAAATGTAAGTTTAGAAAAGAATGAGTTCACAATTAGTAGATTTGAAATTAAACTATCATATTAAATTAACTTAAAAAGATAATTTGTGCTTACTTTAAATGTAAACCCTAAATGATCTAAAGCTTTTGATCAAATCATATGCAACTTCATATATTGAGTCCTTCATTGCTTCCAAAAGATGTACATATATTTTTTTTTTTTACATTTTTAATTTATTTCGTTACAGGTCGTCGTTGATCCCATAAACTGAGCAGTGGCTCTAACCTAACATAAAGATGTTTATTATAAATAATTATAAATAGTAGATTTTCCTTGAGTTGTCTGTTGTTTGTCATCTCATATTAATCTTTCTTATTCTTTCGTGACTTTTCCGTGAACACTGATAACATTAATTGTTCTTATCTCCACAAACCTTCCACTAACATTTAGAAAATAATTTATTTTTCACTTGTGTATGGTCACATATTCATTACATACGACTAATAATGTTTTATTTGGTCTGGAATGTTTAACTAAAAAATTGTGAACTAGTAGTTTTTCTTCACTAGTCGTACAGGGCTATAACCAATGAGACGAAATGTTTTAAGGATGCAGTTATACTTAAAAATGCAGACGTTTCCCAAAAAGAAATTACCATTCCAAATTAAAATAGGAAAGTCCAGTACCTACTTAACTTCAAATTTTATATTTAAAGGTATTAAATATATTATAAATACCAATCGTATTTGAGTGTGAAAATAATTTAAGAATTAAAATAAAATTCCCATTATGAAATTTGAAGAAAATCATTATCTTAAGTACCTAGTGATCATTTACAGTTTTTGTGACAGATGAAAAACATTTTATATTTACCATAGAACACAGGAAATTGCTATTTTCTTGGTAAATCTGATAGCTCATATATATATATATATATATATATATATATATATATATATATATATATATATATNTTTTATCTTTCCTAAACGAAATAAACCATCGTCAAAAAGAAATCCGAGGCTTTCACTAACAAACCTTCATGCATCGTTTTCATACATCGCCGGGAAAGCACTTGCTATGAACAGTTCTATCAAAATATCGTAGAGTAAAATGATTTGCTACGTCATTGAAAAAGACACTCAAATTGACCATTAACATTTTTGAACAAATTATTTCCATACAAATGCAATAAGTGGTTTATTAGGCAGGTATGATACGTTTCGTCTTCGTGTACGTTTTCAGAAAAAGCACAAAATAAATAATTTTCGTCCATCAAAAGCTCGTAAGTGTTAAATTATTTATCTTGATTATATAATGGACGATAATAGTAGAATTCCTGATTTGTTTTAAATTTTTAACTTTTAAAAACCTAATTATTTAACTGTTTCAAACGGAGCGCAAGTTCATATTGTCGGTAAAACAGTGCTGCAAAACGAACACTCGAGGTAATTTATAGTAGATGCGAGTTAAATCAAACAAAGCGCAATTCGGAGGTTCGTCTTCTAAACCCAACCCCATGAATACATCTCCGGCGGTGAGGGTCGAGCCGCAAAAGGGTTATTCCCAGCAGGGATCCCGCAGGGGAGGTGGAGGGGTGGGACGGTGTCGAGGTGCGAGCGGGGGCGGCGTCGGCGGGAGCGGGGGCCCCGTGCCTGGCACGACACATCCCCTCCCCTCCCCACCCCCCGTCGCCTTCTCAGGGAGTGAACTGGAAACCCGTTGTGAACACGGTATTCAGATCCAGGCGCCGCATTGAGGACTCAGAGGACTTTGAAGAAATGCTGCATGCAGTTGATTGGATTAACTTATGGCAGAGTTCCCAGCAGTGTTTCGCAAAATGTGGTTTGTGAGGAGATTCAAAGGAGTACAATGTATGGATGTGAATACAATATGTTCCGCATGCTTGTAACAAGGTCAGGCAAGAATATACGAAAGTAATGGAAGATCGCAATGTAGTGTTCGCTCGCCTGCCATCTCGGGACAGTGGATCAAACCACGACCAATGCATGTAAAATTTGTCAAAGTGGGTCTGTGACGGGTTTTCTTGGTGTACTCCCATTTCTTTACCCATCCACCATCACACTTCACATTTCTGTATCCTACGTTTCTTACTTTTCTACTTTCCCCCTCAAACTATATTCAGCTCATGTTCAAAATTTAAATTCTACTTTAGGAATCGGCTGGCTCGTAGCGATAATTCTGGCTGTTAAACGTAGCCATTGTTTACGAAGCCACGCAGAATGTAATTATTTAGCCACAAAAATGTGTCCTTTTTAGAACCATGTGTTGTTCTATTCTTGAGTAATCTGAAGAAAAAAATTTACAAAAAGAGTACGGCGAATATTTTAATAATTACTATAATTGATGATAAATTGATAAAATAAAGCATTATTCAATTTTAAAACTACTGAAGCAAACATCCGTGTAATTCTTGAGTTATTGATGATTAGCGTTCATGGAACTACGTGCAACATAAGATTATTCAGAAGTCTCAACATTTGCAGTCCTTCTTGTTGTATAATAACTTCTCCATTCACGCTAATGATTCTAATTGTAAAATGCTAGAATTTCTCTTCCTCCCGAAGGGTAAGAGGTGCCCAGAGACCAATGCTGAAGCCCGTCGATGGGACGGGAAAGGGTGCTCAGAGGTAGTGGCCCAAGTACTTATTGCTTTGTAACACGCATCGTCGCAAAATTCCCAAACTCAGTAAATCACAGTGCTTGCCCATTTGTATTCAAGAATAGGGAATATTCCCGAATCCTTCACTCAGAACTCACGTTAATACGTTGCATTTCGTGAAGCGAGATGATATTTTAGAGATACAAATATCCTAAATAGATAAATTCGTATTCTCTTCAGCATGTAATGTTCATTTTAATATACAATGTTTTGATGCCATTTGGTAGTGTGCAAAATGCAGAATTGATTTGTACACTTTTCATGAAAATAAATGATTAATATAGTCCAAGACATTTACCAAGCTGTATTTTTCAATTTTCATACTCTCATTGGCTAAAATATAATAGTCATTATAGATATAAACGGAGACCTAGAATTTTCTTCAGGATTATTGAAGTAAAGTGTTACAAATTGACATCTATATTTGAAATGTATCTGAAAGGTAACGATATATAAGTGTCAAAAATTACCGGGAAATTCCAACATTAAAAAAAGTATTGGGCTCCCGATTTACGATTACGAGTAACCATTAGAATACCATGAAGTGAAGGGATATGCTGCCGGTAACGTGTACATTTTTTTGCTTTACAGCTTTATCACGAATAAGTAAGCCACAAAAACCAGTGGATAAAGATCTATTTGTGTAGTAAAGGTTGAGTGCGTGCTCGTTTGCGGTCAAGGAAATTTTACTTTTTTACTCATTTATGTAGTTTCTGAAGTGATTTTTAACGGTTTCAAAGAACAAGACAAATTGAGAGTACTAAACATTGCATAAAACTCGTAATTTTCATTAAAAATTTCATGAGTACAGTATACTCTTAGTTTACAGTCCAGACAAGTATTTATGGGGAAAGGAAAAATCTCGAGTCGTTAGTGAAATTTTTACCCCTTTTAAATTGTCTGTTTCAATGTTTATGGATACATGGTAAAAAAATTATGTTCACGATCATCTTAAAACGAAAATGTAAAAAACCTAGTCGAAAAAGAACTAGTTGTTTGGAATATTTCTCAAAATTACAGAGTGAGAATTGTTTACTAAAGGTAATTTATGTGAATATTTTTTATCATCACTATGCACATTAATACAATGAGAGAAGTAATTGTAAAAATTATATATAACATACGACATTAAGCATTTTTAATACTGCATTTTACTGTTTGTAATGTACGAGTATACACGTAGAGTAAAATATATGTTTCAACGTCATCTTCGGTGTTCCACCACGTTCCATGACAAATATGAACTAGGTTCAGAAGTATCCCCCTTTACAAAGATTGACTGTTCATCGTTGTGTCCCGTGAATGTACGAGAATCACAGGTATTGTTGCTCAGCTTATGGAACCCGGCAAAACATTGAAGATGACAATTATTCACGGATGATTAAGTCTGATTTGTAAAAATAAATTACTATTTGATAGTATAAATATTATTTAGTATGATATGAATTATGACGAAGTAGGGACCATGAACATAAACGAAACCTTTTTTCTTGTTGAGTAATTTTGGGGAACTGAGCTTGAAACGATAGTATCTTGATGTTTAAATATACAAGGTATGTCCGGAATAATATCAGTGATTTTTTTTTACTTGACTGTATGTTGGAGCGCGTTCGAACCGGTTGGAAATGGTTGTGGGAGAAGCCAGCTGGCAAACGCTGGGTCGCTCAGCCTTCTCTGGCCATCCCGATTATGAGGACAGACATTTCCGTGGAAGTTGTTTTGGGACCCCGTGCAAGTCAAAATGCATCGCTCGATAGATTAAAGGATGGCGATCAAATTTTGCGTTAAACTTCGCAAGACCGCGGTGGAAAATGTTCCAATGATCAAGACAGCTTTTAAGGAAGATGTCCTGTCGGTAAGTGTTTCGGTGGAACAAGGCCTCCATCAGAGTGGCACACGTCGGTGTCCTCTCTCCCCAAGAAGGCCAAGATGAACAGATCCAAAATCAAGACGATTCTCATAGTGTGTGTGTTTTTTTTATATCAAAGGACTGGTCCATCTGGTACAACTGTAAACGCTTAATATTACGTCGAAGTGCTGAAACACAGGATTCAACGCGTCCGGCCGGACATCGCGAACGACTGGAAGTTGCATCACGACAACGGGCCAACCCACAGCACCTTCCTGGTCACCAACTACCCGGCCAAAGCAGGGGTGCCAGCGATTCCCCAGACCCCGCCCGTGTGGGCGTGGCTCCCCGTGGACTTACATTAAAGGATATTCCGGAGGAGGCCTACCGTGGCGCATTTGATGCCTGGAAAACTCACTGGATACGATGTGTCTACGCAGGAGGAGTCTGTTTTGAAGAATTTTAATGTGTTGAAAACAGTTCAATTTTTTAAAAATCGGCTCATTGACATTACCTACCGGACATACTTTATATATATATATATATATATATATATATATATATATATATATATATATATATATATATATATATGTATATGTGGGCAACTAAATGTATATTTAATGGCACTTGTGTACATTTACATATGATTATCTTTGTACTGTCTACACTTGCTGCCAAGGACCAAGTCACATTCCTTAGATAAGCTTTTGGAGTACACAGGACAGTTCTTCCACTTCAATATCTGGAGTAAAAGGAGACTGGTTACAACACGGGAGAAGAGCCAAACTGGATTTCCGGTTTGAAAACATTTAAGGAACGATGGGGAATCTGAATGTGATGCAGGGTTCTGGAAGCTTCGAGGGATCGAAACGACGAGCTCTGGGAAGCAATAAAGAAGATCCGAGGAAAAAGCTTCCACCAAAATCGTTTTCTCTGGACATTTGCTGAAGCACACCCTGAAAGAGGTCCGAGACAGGGGAAAGACTGAATTTCACCTTCAGGAACGCTTCCGCAATTTTTTCTACAGATATTCTTCCGTCAGAAACAACACAAAGAAAACGTTTCGGAGAAAAATCTCGGAAGGAGAATGAATTGCATAAAAAGGGAGACAATGATTCAGATTCATCAAAGAAGTATGGTCTGTTGGAGTAATACGCCTTTTCTTCTCGCCTTCGCCTCGATTCCTCTCACATAGCTCTTCACCTTCGTCACTTCTCTCGATGTTTCCATACTCCCATCCCCCTCTCATCCTTGGAAACGCTCAGCGCTTGTCCATAAATTACGAGCTCTTTTCCGTGTAGAAAGCTGCATAATTCCACGGAGGATGGAAAGGGAAAATCGTGTTCAAACTTCTGTAACACGTGTTAAGTAATTCAACCAAATCCTTTTATCACTTCAGTCTGGATAACATTATCTTCTCCAGATAATGAGAGTTAAAGTGTTATGAATTATAGATTTCCGAAGTATGATCTGCATTTAAGATATCTGGTGTAAAGATTTTTATCACATCATAAATTTAAGAAATGAATTCAATAATCTAACTAGCATGTGCCCCATATTTTTCTAAGGAACAAAATTTTACCGTTAAGTTGCAGAGTTAATAATGTTGAATTAATTACGCTAATGAATATAAATAAAATAACACATCTTAAATTCAATAATTAACGCATTGTACGCAAGAAACATTAAATAATATTTGACAAAGATGGCAGAGATATACGGATTAATGGCATTTTCGCGCACAAGATTTACGTGCATCTCATCTGTGAAAGATACCAATATCCAAAATCATGCGCATGGGGAGATATGGAGATGTTTCACAGTGTCTTACGTCTTACTTAAATCGCAAACGAATACTGATATATGTCAGTAATATCCTATTAGCTCTCTTTCTCATGAGTTTTGTATCAATTTGAGATTTATTATTATGTCATAATAAATCGATTTAGAACAAGTTATACGCGAAGTTAGTGGAATCAGTAGAATCTGCAGAGAATTTGGTAACAAGAGGAACGCGACGTATAGAGAAGCGCTTCCACAAACGAGAGACGCTCGCTTCTTCTTCTTGGTACAGAGCAGAACGCTTCCTTCCTCTCTCATTTGCGACGAAGCAGCTGCGGCATCCCACTTCTCCTCGTCGGCGGAGGAGGAGGAGGAACAGAAGTTTGCTTAGTTAGTCGTCGTCTCATTGCATTGCCATCGGCGCACGAACTCTTGTCTCCAGTAGGAGGCAGCACCACTGAAACACGGAGGAGTCAATGACACGGCTCGGACGCTCAAACGGAGCAGACTTATTGACCAACTTCTCCTCACAAGTTCTGAATTCACTTTAATTGGCGAGGATAGACAAACAGTTAATTAATATAACAACTTTAACATACTCTGATCAATGGAAAAAATTAAAACAACATGCCTTGGAAATCTCTATCTAATCTATTATGTTTATTAGATTGGGAACACTGCCTTTGTGATGTTTGATTCCATAAAGGAACATGTTTCAGTTTTTAATTCTATTATTCACCCCCGAATAATCTCACGTGAATATTTTAATTTTACTCAAATATACTCTCTCAGATTTCCATTGTCAACCAGTAGAAGCGTAATTCACTTATATTGGCGGTTTGGTAGAGTGGGTGTGTCACAGTGTCACATCTACATCTGATGTAGCCCGGGGCGGGAGTTTTAAATTCCCCTTTATTCCAGTCATGCTCAAATGTGTATGCACGCTGTGTTTTTTTAATAATTGGAACTGCATTTTGTAAGAATACAGAGAAATTAGTTTTCATTATTAATTAAATTATGGTATAATTATGTTCAAATTTCTGTCTTAGTATTATTTTGATGGACACTCACAAAATTCATAGGGTTGACCGTTCCCCCCCCCCACCATCTAGGTACACTACGTGTAATACACGTACATTCGTGGTCACATCCCTTCCCTTCAATGATTTAGGACAGAAGATACCTCTTCTTAGCTACTTATAAGAAATTGAAAATTTTGATTGAATAATATTTCGTTACTATTATCTCTTCTCAAGGAAATACTTCACGTGACAGTTCTGTTTTTTTTGTCCAACATAATAATACTGTGATTTCCTTTAGAAATTCTGAAATTTGAATAGCGTTGGGAGAATAAAGATAAAGATGATTTGGATCTTCAATATCCCGAGAAACTCATCTCCACTAAATGGTTAAGAAGGAAGAAAAGCGAATCGATCTCTATGAATATATGAAGGGAGCATCGAAGGGCTCCTGGCGCTTCCGGGATTCGGTGGTAGAGATTAACAATACCCTAGGAGGAAGTCGTTTATTCGGAAAGGTTCCGGAGGGAACGCGCGGGAAGAAACAATAACAATTTCTTGCTGAATGACAGTCGTCAAAAATAAGTCGATCGGAAAAGTGGCCGCGGGAGATGTAAAAAGGAAACACTGATATACATCAGCGTCTTTCATTGCGGTGAATGTATCCAATCTTACATCAGATAAAAGAACGCTTTGAATGCGAACAGAATATACAAATATGAACAATAAAAATACATTTAACGACCTTAAAATGGTCTGTACACAACATTGTGAACAGTGTGTAATAGAATTAATAATTCTGGATTTCGACATAAGTAACACTATAAATATGAACATTTTTGCATTCGAATGTTACCTGTCTATATATTATAATGTGTGAGAACTGTCAATAATTTAGAATGTATGAGAACAACTAGTCAAAAACATTTTATTATTTCTTGATTACTTGATTACTACTTTTTCATATATTATATTAAATCAGCTCACCTCATGACTTGGACCTCAGCGTGGGTATCTCGATAACAATATTTTCGCCTTGGTTATTAATAAACATGTCATTATTAATGTTATCTCAAAAATGAAAAGGGATAATTTGAATCAATAGAAAATCGTCACTCCATGTTTTAATGCCTTGGATTAAGATACTTCCTTTGTATGATTTGCTCCATTTTATTATGCAGAAATGCATAGCTAACGCTTCCCTTATACCGTTTTATATTACGAGCGCATTTTTGTCAGCAGATGGCAACATATGTATGTTTGTCGTATCGGCTGCGTGAAATCTCGTAGGCACGCTGTCAGTCAGAGGCAGCCAGTACACGATGGCGGTTGTGTTGTATGGGTGTACACCAGAAGTGCAGAGCGCAGTTGTGCGTTTTTTCTGTGGACCCAAGGACTGTCCACAGAAGAAGTTCATCGCGAAATACATCCCGTGTATGGTGACAACTGTATCACGGAAAGCTGTGATCAATTGGATCCAGTTGTTCAACCAGCGAAGGCAAAGTATAAGAGATGGGGAGCGTCCTGGTCGTCCTGCGGAGGTGTCAACTGCAGTCACTGGGTGGCGCGTGGAAGTGACGATCGATGACGAAGCGAGTGCTTTAGACTGTGCACATGGAACCGCTTAGATTATCGTCCATGAACAGTTGCACTTTCGTAAAGTTTGTGCACTATGGGTGCTCCGCCAGTTGTTTGTGGAACACAAAAATAACGGAATGAGTCTGTCTTTACAGCTCCTAACTCGGGACACTGATGAAGGAGAGGACTTCATAGCAAGGATTGTTACGGGGGACGAGTCTTGGGTTCACCACTTTCAACCAGAGTCCGAACGATCTGAAACCATGGAATGGAAACACTCAACCTCCCCAACAAAAAAACCGAGGCGATTCCGTCAGCCCGCAAGCTTATACTCATCGTGTTTTGGGACAAGCATAGAGTCCTACTCCAGAAATTCCAGCCTCACGGTGAGATTGTGAATTCCGCGTCTTACTGCAACACTCTGCGGGAACTACGACAGACCATTCACCACAAGCGTCCTTTGCAGTACCTCACTCCTGACGAAAGGAATGATTCTTCTGAATGACAATGTCCGCACGTACACGCCAAGACCAACGCAGGAGCTGTTACGAACATTTCATCGGGAACGCTTGTAACATCCACCGTACAGTTCCGACTTAGTCTCCAATTATGTTCATCTGTTTGGGTCCCTAAAAAGTCATTTGGGTGGCCGTCAATTTGAAACTGATGATGCCAAAATTCAAGAGGTGACGCTTGGGCTGCGACAGCAACTAAAACAATTCTCAGCCACCGGCTTTCAAGGACCTGTAAAGATATGGGATAAATGTCTAAATGTACAGGGTTGTGTGCATATGTTGAAAATTAAAATAAATGTCAGGAAGTTATTTTTATTATTATTGCATTGTTTTTAGGGTTGCAGAGATATTTAATTATACTACCAATGCCGTCAGAAAACCACTAATAACATTCTCAATGGATGACATTCTCAGTGAATGCGAATGGGGATATGAGAAAGTTGGAGACTTATTCAGAATTCAACAGAATTCAGGAGAACAAAGGTGCGGATACCCGGCTAGCATATTTTCAATATTTCCCTGTATATATTTTTCCGTATACATACGGAAATTGGCGGATTGAAACCCGACTGAGGTCGGTGGTTTTTAACTTTTGACTCGATCGTTTCCGGACTGTGGTTAATGGAATTAAATGAGTAGTCGGGATTGAATTCGCCAACTTGGAATTAGTAGACCAACGCTGTATCCACTACACTACTAAGGCCGGCAGTCAAAAGTTAAAGCGAAAATCTGATAGCGAAGGTCTGATACCTCCGACAGTGGAATACATGTGTAAAGATTGTAGGTTAGAAATTCTCGACGAGCAGAAGAGGATGTGATAACAACACAACTACTGCGATGCAGATGGTGTTCTGTGTACTGACTTGATCGGTGTACTATGTCTGTACTGTAGGCTTCAGTTTTTCTTTACGAGTTGAAGTGGTACGTTGATCATCCCTATCCAAATGGAGTTGTACCTGGTTACAGTCTTGAAGATATGATTTTCGTGTATGGGCAAGCAAATGGAAGCATTAGAGAAGCTAAAAAGTTGTACGGTCAATTATCCACGTAGGAGACACCCGGCTCACACCATGTTTCCACGACTGTTCCAACGATTAAGTGAAACAGGAAAATTGTTACCACTGTACAACGCCCGAGGAGGACGAAGAACTACACGGACTCCCGACTCTGAAGATGCAATGCTTGCTCGCGTAGGTGAGGCGCCTGCAATCAGCACTCGATCAGTTGCTCGTGAAATTAATGTTTCTCACAATACAGTGTGGCGAGTATTACGTGAAACGCAGCTTCACCCCTACCATCCACAGAAAGAGCATGCTTTGAGTCCTGCTGACTTCGCACCTCGTGTTGTGTTCATTCAATGGGTCATGCAGCGCCTTGCAGTCGATCCTCACTGTCCTGGGTATGTACTTTTCACAGATGAAGCCTGTCTTACTAGAGACGGAATGCTAAATAGTCATAATAGTCGTGTTTGGGCCAATGAGAATCCCCACGCTACAGTTGTGACGAGTCATCAGCACAAATTTTCAGTGAACGTATGGGCAGGCAAAGTCAATGATTTCGTACTTTTCCCGTTGCTTCTTCCTCCCGACCTATATGCAGCAGAGTACACAGTAGTGATCAGAGATGTAATACCCAGGTTTCTGGAACATATTTCACTTGTCGTTCGTCAACGGATGTGGTTCCAACGTGATGGAGCCCCACCTCACTTTGGACTGAGGGTTCGTGAGCTCCTAGATCAGACATTCCCTGCAAAATGGATGGGAAGAGGAGGTCGTGTTTCGTTGCCAGCTCGTTCACCTGAACTCACCCCACTCGATTTCTTCATGTGCGGTCATGTGAAGAGTCTTGTGTATGACATACCTGTCGAGACTGAAGAGGATCTCATGGCAAGAAACCGGAGACATTTGAACGGGTACAACAGAACTTAGTGCGACGATGTCATGCCTGTACTGACGCAGGGGAACGCCATTTTGAACATTTGTTGTAAATGTAACAGCTTGTGAAACTTGAGCAGGTAAACGGCATTAAATGAAGTAGAATATTGCTTATAACTTTTGACTCGATTATTTCCGAAATATGATTTCTTATCTCAAATTGATCCATTTGCCCTCCTCCATCATCTCTGAAAGTTTGTAACATCATCNGTACATACAAATTAACAAATCTTGCCAGTTTCGTACTTTTGTCATATAGTAACGATAATACTCAAGTTGATGGTGTCTATAGAACACATATGTCATAGTGTGAGAAAATGTTTGTTTTCATGATGCCAAGGCATTCGGCAAGAATGTGCCTTTTTAGTCATGTTTCGTGATGTTTTCTGCACATGTAAGAGGTGAACCTTGTCGCATTGGAACGATGAATCTGGAGTGTATAAAGAGAATATCGACTTTGAGAATGCAAACATTACTAAACGAAGTGGAGAATGAATAAAATTACTTTTGAAATAATTCTCGTACTCACCCAAAAGTGTATACTATGACGAAAAATGATTTTCGGATTTGTGCCTATTTATACGTTTGATCTCCAAAACCAAATTCTATGGTATTAAAATAGGAAAGGACATTTTCTAAAACTCACTACAACATTCTTGAGGTTCTGCATTAAAAATATTAATAAATGAGCTATATAATCAAATATCACATTTATTACGGATTAAAGTTAAAGTAAGGCGGAAGATTGTATCATGAGTACTCGTTGACATCATTTACTGCAATGAAGTTGAGAACACTTGTCTTTTAATGAAGTAGAAGGCTTCCTTAGTAGGAGTCCTCGGAGGTCACTTGTGTTGCTAGAGTGGCGACGCTCCGGTCATACTCGTTTCACTCTTCCAAATAGACTCTCTCAAGTGCAGTTTTGTTGCTCAAGACTCCTCAACCCTCATGGAGAGCACAAGAGTTTCGTAATCCCCATAGTTTCGTAATTTTTTATTTTACTGAACACATCTCGTCAAAGCTGATATCCAATAATCTCAATGTTTTCCTCTTAATTCCGAACTTTATAGCTGTTTCGTGAAATACTTATCGAAAGTCAGTTACATTTTTGTTCACATCACCAACGCAATATGTTTCGCGGTTTCAAGATGAAAATAAATATTTTTTAAAGAATTACGTTATTTCTATTGTTAGGTGCCGTAAATGTGCATCTTGAACGTACATAATGCCATTTATCGCTGTTTATTGAAGCCGAGACAGGTGTATGTTTTGCCATGAAATCCTTTTACTATTCTGTTAGACGACCTCAAACTAATTGAGGAAGCTATCATTCCATCATTACTCTTTTCACAATATCCGATGATATAAAATTTTGGTTCTTCTACTTGCCAGATTAGAGGGACAGTATTTCCATCTCAGTCGTAAGAATACTAAAAAATGAGAAAATTTTCGGCAAATAGGTTTTTAGATTGATTTCAAAACATCGTTATGTTCATTAAAGTATTTGTTACATATTTTGAAAAACAATATTTCACCATTTCCCACACCCGGTTTAATCCAACAACGCAACGTCACAGCAGTAGATTTCCATAAATTTTACGACTGTAATTTAAACAAATTTTAAAAACGGTAACACGACTGTGTTGCCAGAATTTTTCTTATCGGTTTTCGTTGGGAACGTTTTCTGTAATGTGTATTATTACGAAAAAGAATAAACGTGAGTGTTCATGTAATATATCCATTTTATTCCTGATAAAATTAGTGTATAGGGTCATTCCATATTGAGCGTATCCCATTATTATACTAGAACAATATGTAACATAATAATAGTGTATAGCAAGAATTAGGAGAAAAATTCTAGTTCCGTATGCGGCACGCGGCAAGAAACCTACATTATTTTATTGTTTTAACACAGAACATTTTCATCCCACATTCATATTTTCCTGTGATTAACAAGGATGTAAACTATTTCAAGTATTTATTTGAAAATTTTCTTAGTGACGCATCTTGAGAAATTAAAAATAAAATGTTCCTATTTAAACATGTTAATTTCTTTCCTCCTTACCCTTGTCATATTATATCATATCATTGTAAAGATCATTAAATAAGCGGTGTGTTGGCACTTCTACCAGCTCTCTATGTCAGTTAGGGAAGCATCCAGAACAATTCAATTTTTTTGTAGTCACTTTGGGACGTTTTGTTTAAACTTTACATTGTTGTAATCTTGATATGTGTTTATTTTACAACAATACTTGGTACATTTCTTAGTCTATATGATGACTACCTCCCTACAAATCTCCTTCAAAATCTGAGGATATAACGTTAAAAATCTATTAAAATTGTGTTGATTTGACGTGGAATGACCCTATAATATCTTCCAGTAAAATTTCTGTAATGTAACTTATTTCGTTTGGTAACTAAAAATATATTGCAAATGTAAGTCGATTCTGCAAGGATCAAGATCGTGGATGCTGAAACCTTTCTTTCTATGTACTTTCATTTACTTGAAGTTGTTAATAAACATCCAATAATAAATTTAAAGTTTATTGTATTACGCGTTGCTTTGTCTTTTATGGTCTTTACGTTGTGTCGAATTGCGATCAGTTCACAGTTGGTAGTGTATTGGAATACGGCTTGTATGTTG
>NNCF01128957.1:397825-418736 GCA_002313205.1 Laupala kohalensis
ATATATATATATATATATATATATATATATATATATATATATATATATATATATATATATATCTATGACTTACTTTTAATTCCATATTTCATTTGTATAAAATCACAGCATTTATGACAAATCTTTTATTCCTAATTTTACTCAATATAGATCGTCTTATCATTGTTTTAGTAATCGTGAAAAGAGGTAGAAAATATATATCTTACAGAGTAGAAAAAAATTGCGATTTCTCAAAATTCGAACGTCCTTTCTCGCGAGTAGCTATGTGCACTTGCAACAAAAAAAAATTTTTTTTTCAATTGCTGACCACAGATAGTATATTGGCGAGTAATATCACTAGCTTATTAACTATGTTTAGTTCTTTCATTAACTGACTCGTAAAACTTCCTGAAGTATGTACATAAAACTGAAGTATGTACATAAAACTGAAGTGTGTACATAAAACTAAATGCATTTGCGCACAGACAACAGTGGTGAGTTAGTTCTACTCGGCGGCTCACAGAGGCTCAACGTTCGCTTGCGGCAAGTCCTTACACTTGCAAAGTCAGTGGAGGGAAATTTGTATGGTATGTTGTAACCAAGGAGACTATACACAGGAGATGGAACTCATGGAGTGCGGTAGCCTTTTTTATTTGTACGAAAAACGTCGTCAACTCATGCGGCAACATGAATCTTCAGCGCCATCACACGCCGGTTATTGTAACAACTTCAGATTCATTTGTCTGGTTAGGAAAGGACCATGTGCTTTTAAATATAATAGCGAGAGTACTTTACTTATATGCTGTTGATATCAAGTATACGTGTGGCATATTTTTCGTGTTTATTAACTAATTATTTTTATTTTATTAATAATAATTAATAATTATTATTTAATCAAATAATTAAATAATAATCATTAATTCTACAATTATTAACGTCCATAATGTAATCTAATTAAATAAAGAATTAAAAAAACTTACGACCTTTCATAGACGAATTATCATTTTATTTTTTTGTGAATAGATCACTACATTTGAACGTGGATTTGTGCCGTCCTGGATTCTAATAGTGCGTAACATACTTTCCGCAAATTACTATCACGTAAAATTTGTTAATAAAAGTATTGAAAATGGATTGTATTTCCTTCAAAACAGGCAACAACTAACGCAACCTCCACTAGATAATATGATTTATGCAGTGTTTCCTTATAACAAGTCCATAACTTCTTCACTTCATAGATTACTTAAGTCTGAGAATATGAAACTGATTGGTGTCGCGACAAAATCCGACGTCTAACTGACCTCTTAGAAAGAGGTTGAAATATATATTTTTAACTTTTTGTAGTTTTTGGTGAGTTTATATAGAAAAGAATGTACAAAAGATAATTGACACTCTTTTAAATAGGGTTTAAAGCGGCGAATCACCCTTAAATGAATATACAGTTAGAAAGTCATGAATGTTTTTATTTTATTTTATTTTATTTTTTTTCATCTAAATTTGTTTGGATAGGGAACGTTAAATTTGAAGAAAATTTTTTTTTCAACTCTCTAATGGGAAACTATTCCCAAGCTCGCAGAAAATTGAAAATAAGTTTAGAATTATTATTTCTAAATGAGACACATGAATTTTGTTCGACGGTTTTAACAAAAAAATAGAAATATGGTTTAAATGTAATAATAATATCACGTGATATTTCCCGTTGATCAGGCAGGCTATTTCAATTCAAATATCGTCCTATTAGAAAAAAATTATTTTTTATCTTGCAGTCCCCATTTATCCAAATTCAGATATAAAAGCAAACAAAATTTAAAAAATTATGAATTTTATACAAGTTCATCAAACACTACAAGAAAATTTGTTAAATTAGTTGGCAGTTCCCTTATTTATGACAACATGTTTTAAGGACGCACAAACTCTTTACAGTTCGTATTTTCACATTACGCTTCGGGGATGTAAGTTCCCCCTCTTCAGATGTATTCTTCCTTTCTTCTTAAAATTGTACAAATCCTTATTGTAAATTACATGGTGCACTTTGTACTAGCTATAAAAATATAGAAATTATTCCAAAGGAAAATATTACCACAACAGATTAAGAGAAAAGTGGGTCACTCTGCTAGTGCCTCTTCGGAGGGTATTTTCCTCGTCGCATGTGAAGGAATTTGGGGTTTTGTTACACATTTTGTCGTCTGGGGTTATATCGCTTTCGATTTTTGTCACAGATCAAATTGATTTCAACATTAAAAAAAGGAATAATTTGATAACGAAAGGGAAAGATAAGAATGATCTCATGAATACTAACAACGTAATATACAAGATAAAATGTAAAATTGTTAGCAACGTAGGTCAAACAAAAAGGGTTAAAAACTAGAATCCAGGAACACAAAAAAATTTCAAATCAGTAGAACAAAGAGTAGTTACCTCACATTGCAATGATCTTTGACTTCACTCTACGTAAGAAAAATATAAATGTAAAAAGTAATATAGTCTCCTTGGTTACAATACACGCATAGTATAAAGAGAATCGGATCTTTTTAAAGAAGTTGAATTAGTTCCAGTGTCACCGTCTGACAGCGCTGCCTACTTCCCAAGTAATGCAGTTTTTTTTCCATACCCCACTCTATAAGTTTCTACTTCTGTGTACAGTCTCCTTGGTGGAGGTATACATACGATATTCAGTTGTATGATCAAGAAGGTATTGCACGTTACTAAGGCTCTGTAAAAATAACATTTCCATTTCCACCTATTTGGTAATAGCTCTACACGTTACATAGTTACACAAAACCGTGTACCGTAAACCCTCCTTTACTCTTTGGGGGCTGTGTCCGTGCCAAGCCATCTAGAGCAAAGATCCTTATAGCAAGATAAAATAATTCACCGCTTAGACTATCGTACGCGGAGTTCACTCTATGACACTTACTCTAAAACCAGATAATAGTTTATCGCGCATCATATAATTCGTTGAATTAGAAATGTACAGAAAAATGCCTGAGTTATTGTTTACTACCGTGAACAATTTTCAAATAAAAGTATGTATTCCTCAGATATCTTTCGCGAATATTGTTGGTTTTTTAATACCAACGTTACCATTTTTATTCATTTACTGACTTCAGTCTCCTTGTCTGTGTAGCATTTGAAATACAAGGAACTATATAATAGATTCGTCCCTGGACGCTGCACATCTTATCCGCACTGGGCGTTGTCCGCGGAGAAGCGTCGAATATCTCCTATTTCATCTGTAAGTTTCTCTTACTCCCCTGTTTCTGTACATATTCTTCAAACACTTTGTACGCTTTTTCCGTCACAATGGAGAATTCTTTATCATTCATGTCTATTACATCAATTGTGATGAAGTCTTTCATGAAACGCGCTCTCTCTTGGACATATATAGAACAATCCCACAGAAGGTGATCAGGCGTTTCTTGATCTCGGTTGCAAGCACATTCATCATCTTCTCGTATTCCAATGCGCCGTAAATATTGGAGAAAATCACCACGACCAGTTAAAAAATGCATCAACTCCTTCGACGTACTGAACCAGTTCTTATTCCCCTGTACAAATTGAACCCTCTTAATATAACTGTATCTTCAAAATGTTTTAACCATGTTTAATAAATATGGTGGCAAACAGTTTCTTTCCAAAGTACGTATTATGATTGACCATTTTACGTGCTCGAATGCTCCATGAATATCCAAGAAAACACAGGAACAATACTTTGTTGTACGCCCTGGTAACTGTCGTACCAGTACCTCTAATATATCATTTGAACTCCTCCCTGGTACAAAACCAATCTGGCGGGTATTCATATTCCAGTGTGTTTGTAGATGTCTCTGTATCCCGTTGGTCAGAATACGACCAAACAAGTATCCCTAGGTCGGTATGAGGGATATTGGTCTATAAGAACTTGGTTGATTAACCGGACGCCCTTTCTCTTTTAGAAAGAATTTTACCACACTAATTTTCCAACGGCGTGGATGATATGATGACCTCAAGTAGTCATTATATATTTCACATCTATTGTCTGATGAAGCATCTCATTGGATATATTATGATAATCTGGAGCCTTTTTCACCCCCATTCCCTTCACGTATATTGGTATTTCTGTCTGAGATATTTCCTCTATATCTGTGTTTACTATATTGTATATTTTCATGTCTGTAGCTCATCCTATGGAAATAAATTCTCATGTAGCACCTGTCCAGTTTCCTGCCAATTACTCGTATAATCCTTCCCATTCATTAGTGTCGTCCATACCTCCTTGCGGCGCACCGTATCAACACTAATACAGTATGGGAACACCCATGTCGATTTTGAGATCGCCCGTTCCACAAAATCCCTCCATCCGACGCGTTTAGCTTGTTGAATCGAAATTTTATAATTCTCCCGTGCCTTACGATAGTCTTGTAAAACATCACTACCACCGCGTCGTTTTGAACGTTGTAACTAACGTCTTAACCGGTTTATTTCACGCTCCTCGCTGCTTAGTTCCGACGTCCACCCTAAGTCCCTTTTCCCTACTCACTTTCTTCTCGGAATTTATTTAGCACACTCCCGCAAAATTGCCAGCTACTTCTATTTCGTCTATTGTTCTACCTGTTTCTTCCGAACTCCACTCCATCTCCTTCAAAATTTCATTTTTGCCATTCCCCATTCTTCTCCAATCGACTCGTCGATAATACACGCTGTTGTTTTCAGATTTTTTTCTATTCCTCTCTTAACACTACATCTATCAGAATTCCTCGATGATCACAGTACAGTCCCGTATGTAAGTGTCACTTGTGTACCCTCATAAGTCGCCATTTATTGATTAGCGTCACATCGATCACTGACTCCTCCTATGTCCAATAAAAGTTGCTTCTCCATATTAATTTAATATAAGTAATTTTGTTTCTCTTGTATTTTTTTCAAATTCCATTCCCCTTTTTGTAGTGCATTTATCTCCCAATATCTGCGTACGAGCATTAGTGTCCAATCATAGAAATATTTTCCTTTGTCTCACTGCACTTACTATTGTACGCAATGTATCCAAATCGCTCCTTTATTCTTGGAAAATTGACAATAAAAATTACCTATTATTATCTCATACTATATTATCCCAATGAAATTGTACCACCTGGCAGTGTGCTGTCGGGTACTGTTCATATACTAATTTATCTCCTGCTCCTCTAACGACAATCGTACTCCACGGACTTTCCGCACTAATTACCCTGTACGCCATGGGACCATGTTTGTAATTTCCCTTTCAAATGGTATATTTCTCCTAAGCAACCTATTATTATCTCTTCCTTGCGCAGAAACTCCCCACTAAGGAAATCTTTGACCGTCGTAAATTTTGTTGAAATACTTTTATCATAATTCGTTGCATTTTTTAGTATTCTTTGCGTTGTGCGGAATTCCATACCAACGTTACCAATGTCTATGGTAATTATTTCTAGGACTTATGCTTTGTCTCTGCGCAATGCAAAACAAATAATTACCAATTAATGTAACGCGTTTTACACTTTTTTGCATTATTCGTACGCACCCTTGAGGGTGGAAATCAATGTCCCTCGGAAAAATATACCTTTGTGAACTTAATTTAATAAAATATAGAAAAGTCATTTCACAACTAATATGAAATTTTAAGTCATGTGTTACATTCATTCCATGCTAATTGGAAATTAAATACTAAAAACACTTAAACACACGTACGAAATGAAACAATGGATCGATACAAGTTCTCAGTAAATACCCAATATTATTATATTCCAAATTAATAAGTTACTCTTGGAGTGGTAATGCTCAAGGACAACAGCATTTAAGTAGTAAACAATAGACTAATTGCATGCTAAAGATACAATGAGTAAAATAACTAACATAACGGATAAAAGAGATAATATATAAAAGAGCGATCTGATATAAATAATAGAAAACTAATATAAACACAATTTCAGGAAAGCATTGAAACATGAACTATAATTTTGTATCGTAAAGAGATTTAAAAATTATAAACCCAACACCTGGCATCATGGTGTGGGGAGCCATATCTTGCAATGGCCGTTCTCCTTTGGTGATCGTAGAGGAAACATTGAACAGTGCACGGTACATCCAAAACATCATTCAACCAGACGTGCTACCGTTCGTGCACCGACAAAGCGATATCCTTCTCCAGCAGGACAATGAACGTCCACATGCAGCCCGTGTCACCCAACTTGCTCTCGAAGGTGTACGTCAACTAACCTGGTCAGCACAATTCACAGATCTGTCCCCCATTGCGCATGATTTGGGACTGAATGAAGCGTCATGAAGCGCGCTCAGCAAGACCGACCGGAAATCTGTTTCAAATGATGCATCAGGTACAAATTACATGGCAGGCCATTCCGCAAGACTACATTCGTTACCTCTACGGTCGTGTCCATGGGAGAATTGCAACCTGCATTGCTGCAAAAGGAGGTGTACAGGGTACTAGCTCTGACATTTCGGACGCCCTGTCGGCTATACTTATATGTGTATGGCTCTGTCTGTGTGATCATTTGTTGTATACGTCGTCGAGAATGTGTCAAAAAAATTTCCTGTTGGTGGGTCCACGAATTGATGGTGTTCTTATTTTTAATTTTCCAATTGCGTATTTATTTTTTGTTATGTAATTTCTAGAAGTTATTTGATGCAAAAAATCATCTAAATATTGATAATTATACCTAGAAAATTAAGTAAAAACTTAAGAAAAAATCGTAATAAACAATTATACTTCCCTACGTCAATACCAAAATGTTTCCTATACTTCGTATTGGGGTAAGAGGTAACAGATGCGTTAGGGTGTGGGGAAAGGTGTTAGATATGTTTTCTTTGCGATACGTTGCTTATACACGACCACTTATTCGGTTGCTCTTTCGTAACTAAATTTTTAAGTAATTGCTAACTAAAAATACCCCCTTCAGTATAAATTACAAGAAAAGTGAGGAAAGCGCGTAGAATGCCGTTATCTTAACGACACACACGCAAACGAGATCCGAGGAGTTTTACTGAGCGTTGGTAGTTTCTCGCAACAGCCACTGAACGACGCGTCGAGGCGTTCGCGAAGCGATTTGTGACCCTCCCATCGCGGAGAGCTTCCATTCATCTCACTTGTGCGGGTGCACCTCGAGCAATTTCCTCGGTCATCCCGTCTCCGATTGGTGGAATTCCCTTTAGATAAACACTCGGATGGATCTCGTCGGATAGATCGCTCGACAAGGGAGGCATTTCGCTCAAGTGTCTCTCGATCGCTCGTTCGCTTTCATGAGTTTCATCTGGCATCGCAGTCTCGAAAGATGAGGTAACAGTTTTATGTTGGGGCATTTTAGGAACAAAACATTCTCCTTTATTCGAAGTTTAGAGGATTCGTGAGTTGGTTTTAGTATTCCATTGTTACAAGCACTTCTTTGAAAATAGAATTTTCGTACTTTCAATATTGGGACGTTTTGCCGATTTTCTCGTCTATTGTCATATTAATAATGTAATATTTTATAGGACCTTGTTTGTAGACTATGTTTTTTTTTCAAATACACAATGACTGCGAATTTCAGTCATCATTAGGTGAATGAACATTACTAAATTAATTATCTTGAGAACATAAAATAAGCAACGAGAAAATGTCACATCAATGATATCAATTGTATAAAAAAATAACAAAGAAATTAACCGTAAAAGAAAAATAATTAAAATGAACAGTATTCGTTTAAACACTGGTTATTTATTAATGTAAACCTTCTGACGATGACTGAAATTAGCAGTCGAAATGTTGGGTGATATAAGGTCGTATAATTTATTTCGATGTTTTGTTTCAGTATTTGCTGAAATACAAAATGAGTGTTCACTGAATACATAATGAGATTTAAAATTGAAAATTAGATATCACGCTGAAAGTACGAATCAGATTTAATGCACAGAGTATGCTAATCGTAACATCTCTGACTTGACGTGCAGTATTCTTAAAATCATAGGGTTTATTTCGACCATTTCCTGTGAATACAAGCTGTTGTGTTACGACAGTGAATTTATTATTTACTATATAAACCAAAATTAACATTACAAATTAAATGACATTATGGGACAAGGAGAAAGAACGTTATGATTTTTCAAAAAATATTTTCATGAATATAATGTTGAAATTACTCTACGTTATTTACTTTACCGTTTCTTTCATAGTGGAAGTATCAGGTGCGTGGTAGCGAACAAGTCTCTACTTGAACCTAAGAATATCTTTGAAACACGAGTGAAACTACCTTTCCAGTAAAAGATTGACCACAGTATTACTATCCCAAGATACTATACTAAGAGAATCGATGTATATTAGTTTTGGTGTTATAGGAAAATAATAATTTTCCGATAAAAATTGCGATTTTTTTCTTTTTTTTTTTTCAATATGTCCGTATATTTTCTATGCGTATTTACTAATACCGAATGGACATTTCTCAAGTTCCTTTCTTCTTGGCGAGCATCGGGGTCACGTCTACATAGTTATTACACGTGTGTAAATATACATACAGTTCAACGAGATCGTATAATTTTTTGTTTCATTACTGATGCAAAGTTCACCTATACATCAGTAGAGTTTCCTAATTTCTTTTACATAATATTTTGTTATCTCTATTTACAGAATAAACAAAATGAAACGACGTCTTAAAAAATTGAAGTATTAAATACATTTTAATTAGAAATGAAAAACAAATATTTAACTATATTTTACTTATTTCTATATACTAATAGTTGGGTAGAGAAGCGTTAATCCGTTAATTAACGAAGATAATGGATTCTTTATCTTTTAAATTTTGAAGTTAAATTCTAAAACTATTAACATTTTTATTAACTTCCTTTATTATCATCCGTTAACTTGTTCGTTAACTTCTATTAAGCAATGTATGGCGCTGCGCACATGGTCAGGAATTTATCTATCCTCTTCACCGACTATCTGTTATTACTCAGGGTATCAGAGTTGCCAGTCTTTTCCCATGAAATTTAAGTAAATGCTCGTACATCACAAGCTTTTGTCTTGATGAATGTCTAGGACTCAATATCTCAGTTCTGTCTAGGATTCCCACGCTTTACACTTCTAGAAGGGGCCTGAAAATTGGAAACCAGCAGTCCCCAGGAACATACTGTGTGACGCAAAGTCGTGGGGCTAAGGTCACTCAGAATATGTGATACGACCCATAGCCATGCCAATATGTTCGGAATAGGATTCAGAGATTCCATTCGCGAATGCTCTAGAGAAAGAATAGATTCAGACGTGCAGGAGTTTGCGAATGTCATCCACTTACTTGCTCCTATCTTCTGGCTCGTGGAAAGACCCTGTATTCAAAATCTACAACGAATAACTAATGAAAAAAAGAGTACCTATTGGTTAGTTAATGATCTTGATGTATTTGCGTTTCGTGTTTTTTCAACGTGACTTAACTGCGTATTACGTGCAAGAAAGCATTATAGAACCGTTTCGCATCTCTCGCTCGAAAGTATATTATGCTGGGACAAACATTCTCTCTCTCTTTCAGACCAAAAATATTCATGTTTTTATAAAGTTTTCCATATGTTTATATAAATTTACTCTCAAAACAAAATCGAACTACGTACGACCAACTAGAAGACAAAAAACTAATTTACTCTCCGGAAACAAACAAGGGATCATTCCGAACAAGGGCCTAAAACTAAGGCTCAAACTAGGGCAAAGGTGATTGGAAATTTCAGCACATTCCTTAGATAAAATAAAAAGTTAGATACGTGTTATTGTATCAACAGAATACCATCAACATTGTATTTAATAAAACACAAAAAAGATAATACGTATTATTATCGAAGTGTAGATTATTCGGAATAGATATTTATAAATTATAACAATTAAAATAACTCAATTCGAGATTAATTATTACAATAGTACGCCGCTCCTATGCAAGAACCTAGAGAGCCTGTATATAAAATTTGTCTCTACCGGAAGGAAAACAGGGGAAAACCAGGGTCAGATACAATACAAGAAATACAATACTTCAAATACAAGAAATACAATACTTCAAATACGAGAAATACAATACTTCAAATACAAGAAATACAATACTTCAAATACAAGAAATACAATACTTCAAATACGAGAAATACAATACTTCAAATACGAGAAATACAATACTTCAAATACGAGAAATACAAGAAATATAAATTGTGTCTTTATTTACCTTCTCTATCGGACCTAGTCAATCTGAACTATTACGTGTTTGACTAACTACAGAATTCTTGACTATTTGACTGATTTAACATATAAAATATTTCATTAACTATTAACGGTTAATTATAACTTTTGTTTAAATTCTACAGCAAACTAATGCTCATCGAATAACGAAATTAATTTTTGGAGTGACAGATTAACGGGTAACGAAGTTAAATTTCAGAATAACTTTACCCACCCCTTCCGATACGCATCGCCCTCCTAGCATACGGGATCGTAGTTTCTTCTTTATGCGCCAATACAATTTCTACTATAGACATAAAAATTAAGGTTTCTAGTTTCGTTGCCTACAAAGTGTTGAACTGCGATTTATACGTAAAAAGCACAATTACATTACAACACAATTTACGAAAAAGAGAGAATGACAAACTTCCTCATGTTTGAATAGTTGTACGTTTGCGGCGTTGGAGAGTAACCACATCATTAAAAGATTAAAGATTCGACGTTAGAAATTAGAAACATAGTACAAATTAGAAGATATGAGTCAGCTATACTTTTAAGGGAATTTAAAAAAAATGAATTTTCTTATATATTTAAAGTCAAGTAATCACCGAAGCAGTCGACTTGGCTTCGTGTCACGGTGAAGAGTTAGCCACTTGAGCGAATTCGTTTCCGATAGCGATCGATCTACTTGATTCATCGAACGATTAACGTGACGGCAAATCTCTTAAAATGCTCTTAAGCACTCAACCAAGGAGTGACAAGATGGAAATGACAAGGGGAAGAAGCGAGGCAAAACGAATTGAGCCTCTACGTGAAGAGAGACTAGGTGATGGATGGAAGGAAGGTAAATAAAATAAGAAATATGAGTGTACTAGTATTAACGAATACAGCAAAGAAAAATAATTTTTATATCAGTACTAAAATTAGTAAGTTATTTCAGTTAACGAAAGCTTTTCTTTTTGGTTTAGAGTGAGATGTACTCGAAATGTATGCCGTCGAGCCCCGTCCCACCCTGCGCAGGTGTCCATATATTATTGTACGGCTTACCCAAGTTTACATGTTCATACATTTGATGGTTCTCCAAAGAGATTTGTCTCCTTTCACATCCCTTACATAGGACAATCATGTCTGACAGGACGTGTCACTCACAGAAGTCGGTAATGCGTGCGAGAGAAATCAGTATTGAATGCATCATGAACTTACTTTTTCTTTTCACTACACAACACACTTTATCATATAACTGGTAGCTCATACCCATTTGCAAAAATAAAATCGCACGAAGCAAATCAAAAAGAAAACATATTTGCGATAATATTCGTATTAAATTGGGGAATACATCATCTTCTCCAATTTTTGACGAAGTACGTGAAGGTCGAATCAGAGTAGGTTCATGGAGGAGATGGGATACTATGAAGAAGAAGAAAACTGTTCAAATTATGACTAGTAGAGCAGAGATCGGAGAATAACAGACGTAATAACAAGACTACATTGGCTTCCAGAAAGAAAGAGAGAAAGAGAGAAAGAGAGAGAGAGAGAAAGAGTGTGTGTGAACTTATTTTGCATAATGCGTAATGTGTCTACATTTTTTGTAAAGTACATTACTCACGCATCATGGATTGTTACTAACAACACTTTGTACGTCAAGGACCTGATGATGCACATCGTCGCGGAACGTATCAAGGATCAAGAAAAACTAAACAGTCATCCTAATCAACTGATGATTATTCGAGTGGATAACAGGGAGAACACACTCCGACTGAGGCATCAAAAAAATATATTTACCCAATAGATTCGTATGATGAGTTCATTTAACGTACTGAATGATTCTAGTGAACAGATATTTTTTAAAATTATTCCTCTTTTTCTTCTTTTCAGGAAAGTTATGAAATAAACCTTGTCTACACGTGAATGAGTATTGGATCATAGAGGTCAAGTGATGGTCGTATGTCTCGTATACTTGCATTTAAATCGATTTTATATAATTTTGTTTTTCTACAGTTGTACTTGAATGAAATATCTCATCAAAAAAATTTATAAATATTTTATTTCCTACATTTTACCAATAATGTTTCCATGGGTAATATCCATTTACATGTACTGACACATTTTGATACAATATAATTCGCTATATACCACATCTGTCATCGTTTTTTCGTACCTTCCTTACCATCGTATTACTTTGTATGCAGACTTATGTAATATGAGCAGAAAGTTAGGAGAAAATCCAACGTACCACACAGTTCCAGAAGTTACGGCAATTAGAAATTTGTATTATAAAACACAATATTAAAGAAATAGTACATTTTAGATATCTGAAAGTACTTGAAGTTAAAAGTCTATAAAATAACCTTGCATGAGACAAAAAGATATTAAACAAGAAAGAAGATGATATACAAAGATATTTATGACTGCCTCTCAGGGGCAACAACGGAAGTGAGAGATGAAGATGAAGAGTAAACCACAAGTTGTAAGAGAGTAAAAATTGAAGGGAGCCTTGCAATGGCAATTTTTACAGGAAAAGTAGTCAACACATATTTATATGAATTATATGTATGAATGACTAAAAGGAAATTAAAAAGAAAACATTCATAACTTTTTTAAGCGATTAGTTTAAGTCTTACACGGGAAACATGGGTCTTTGCAGAAAGGTACCTTTTAGAAATAAAATAAGAGGTAGCTTAATTTTCAAAAATAGAATTTATTTTTGTATTAGACAAAAACATTCCTCAAAATTGCCAAGTTGGAAGTATGCTATGTACTGTTCTGCATTTTATTAATCCAGTTCTTATTTTAGTCTATAAAATTATATTATTTTAGAATATACTTTAGAGAATATTATTTTAGAATATTTTAGATTAGATTTAGATATAGATTATACGTATTAATCCAAAACTTATTTGGATCAAAAAATACGAGCAGTCCTACCTAAATACACCATATCTCCTGAGCGACACCTCGGAAAGCTCGGTTTAGAAACTCATCTCTGCTCGTCATGTAGCAGTTGGCTCACCTTCCTTTCCGCCCTCAGACGCCTGAGTCCGTGTCGCCCTATTAATACCTGCGCCCTCATGCGCACAGACTCGACCTCCTCTGTCACCCAAGCGCCCTTCGCCTCGCCTCCCCTTTGAGCAACGCATATCGCTGTCGCTTCTGCCAACCTTCAGACGCTGACAGGAACTAATATTCTCGATACCTTTTGCATGTTATGAAATGTTAACTCTAGTGCGTCAACTGAAACATTAGTTCTGTAGAATTTTTTCTGCGGAATTCACTCCGTATATATTATCCGATTTTTCAACGCAGGAAGTTGTCAGGAGGAGGTCCATGATACCGAACCTTAAGATTTATAATGAAACAAAAAATAATTTTATACACATTTGATGTGATAGCAAAGTATTTTGCCTCATTAGCAACTATTTTAAGCTTTTCGACGTTTGAAGTGATGTCACCTCGAGATGCCAGTCTACTGTTAAACATGTGACGTACTAGCAGTATGCCCACGTTTTTACAAAAAACGTTTGAGTAGAGATAAAGTTCTTTTTTTACTTTCCATTTAAGGGAAATCATAATCATTCATAACAGTATCTCTATAGAAAGAAGACTTCAACATATTATTGTTCACAATCGTAAGAGATATTGCGTGTTGAACTGTGAGCAGTTGGCAACCCTCAGAGTGTGCGGGGTTGAGCAGACTGAGAGGGATTTACTCGACTTAGTGATATTTTCATCTTATACGTTATATTCACTACCACCAAACTTGACAAAATACCTCTCGGAGAACCTTAAAATATTCGTTTTTTATCTTTTGTAGAAGAACACAAAATTAATATTCCTATTAATAAAATACATTGCATGAATTATCCAAGAAATCTTAATTTTTTAATCTACTTTCTACGAAATTCATTTTACGGTAGTCTCTGTGTTGTTTCCATAGTGTTGGTACCCCCGTAAGGTAGTGTAAGTGCTACCAAACGATGATTTTAATATCAAACGACAATCTGAGGCAGTACAAGTCATAACGAGTGTCGGGGGTTTTGTTCTAAAATATTGGTGGTGGCTGTCCTGAAACACCACTCGAGTCCGCTATCTTTGTTCTTTTGGTGTCCAGACTCTCGATAACTTGAGTATAGGAGGCGGAGACGGACTTCCCACAGCGGAAACATACCACACGGTGACGAGAGAAATGGGTAGCAGAGTGGGAACTGTAAGCGCCGAGGGCGACGTCTTGGGCACATATCAACGGCCTCCCACGAAACAAGGGTGGGTTCGGAATTTCTCCCCGGTATTTCTCGGCATTAGAATCTTTTCGAGAGAACAAATATGAAAATACACCGCCTAGTTGAAATGAGTAGCATTTTCTTCAGCATGATGCTTTGTTGGAAAAAATAACGTAATTTTTAAAAATGTGACGGAGAAGTTAAGTTTTGTATATACTATTCTCATAAATTTATTCCTAAAATGCAATCGTGCATGTTTTTGCTATAAATGTTAAGTATTTACTGAATTCTCAGAAAAGCGTTCCCAGTTGTTGAATTTCACATTATTGAAAGAATTGCATTGCGGTTTCAAAATCGTTTCAATAATTATGTGATCTAAAACTGCGTAGTTTGAGTAAGGTGCGATGTATGCTTCTTTTTTAACAGAAAATAAATTTTTTTTACAGCCGTGGTAACATTCTAGGGGTTAATTTTTATATGGAGTGAAAGCACAGTACTATGTCGAGCTTCCCGTGACTAGTCCATGACATCTAGACTCTGTTTCCTTCTCTCTCAATTTACAAAGGGTCTAAGGAACGGCGCTCGATATTGCCTTGGGGCTCTCACAGGTCATGCGCTGACCCCTTCCTGACCCCTCTTAGGAAATGGTGAAAGCAGGTACTAGGAAAGGCACCATGCGGCGCACTTAAGACTATTGAATACTAACGGTGATGCAGTGGCTCATTCCGAGAGTTCCATATCATGTTGATATAACATGCATTGCGCTTTCCCTAATTACTTGAAGTGAGTGAACTTCAGTAGAACTTACATGAATCTTCAGAGATTGAGCTTTCTCTAGGAGAAGAAATACTTGCTTCCTCCTTTGTGATGCGGCACACTTTCAGGGAGCCTAGGGAACTGTTAGCGAGTCTGAATTCAATTATCTCACCTGGTTTTAGTACACCGAATAATAGTTGTTATAACCTTTGTATCAACGTAAACCTGGGAAATTGAATTTTTGTATTAAAGTATTAGTTACCGCAAACACGTTAGAAAAGTCATTATGTTGCCATAAAACCATACTGTCATAAAACCCTTGTATAAGTGGGACCGTTCAAAGATTTTCCATTGAAGACGACCCAACAAGGTGAAACAGCTATTCACGTCGAAAAACATTTTCTTTTTTGATCTGATTAATTATCATAATAATATTGATTATTCTTTAGTAAGCGGGTTCCAGACACTGGATTCGCTCTTCTACTTAGCCATAGCTAGACAGATATGAAATTGCCTCATTAGTCAACTCACCAGGTCAAAACTCAGAATTCTATTTTACAAACTTTAAACAAAAATGTATAACAAATTTCTAATATTTATAATATAACTTGGAAACGTAATAAACTCATCACATACGATAATGTTTCGTAGAAGTATAAAGAAAGATGTGTATGTTATTCAGTATCTGTGTAAACAGGAAATATCAATCAATCAATTTCTCATAAAACAGTTAGGGCCCTTGATCGGAATTGATGGGATGGTCCCTTGCTTGCTTACGGAGAGTAAATTAGTTTTTTTTCCCTCCACGTGGTCATACGCAGTTTGTACTGTTTTTTGACAATAAATTTATTTATTATTATTATTTATCGTATAAATGCACTACTTTGAAACAAGGGATAATATTACTAACTTTCTTACGAGAAATATAAGGTCCTCTTAAAGGTAGAGACTGAGACAGGGTAACCGTTCTAAATACTACAGTATTAAACTACTTAATCCGAGAATATACGACATAAAAAAATTATTGAATATATTTTATATTACTGACAAAGATGATAAACATTTTTTTAAGAGTAGGTCTATGCGTACGTCAAGTTACAAATATCTGAATAACTGACACATTTTTCCGCCGGAATATCCCTTGCGTTTCCCTGCTAAACATGAATTTCATGAGAACAAAGTCATCTTATATGAAAATTTCTAGTATAAGATTGCTCGTACAATTTTAATCATATTTTAGTTATGCTATTTTTGTCTACACTACTTTGTGAAAAAAATAACATAACAAAAACTCCCGTATGGAGTTGGGACGGGTCACTAGTTTTTGTATATTTCCAACAACAAAGTTGCTGGATGCTTTCCAGAAATATCGAAAGCAAAATGTATTTCGTCGTCTCAAACTATATCTACATACCCAAGAAAACTGAAATCAGAACGTTATATTACTATGAAATTACTGCAGTTACAAAGCGGCGGATAATACCGGAAAAGTTTAATAATATGAAAATTATTATAAAATACGCTAATACTATTTTTCAGATTTTTTCAAAAATTATATAATTACTTATGTATTCCAAAAAAAATCAAGTCAGTGTAATATTGAGCGTGAAAATTTTATCTATGTGCATATTCTGTTTATTTTTTGTGATGTAGTTCGTATCAAACAACGTATAATGCAATTCTTCCAATTATCTTCACTGTGGACCCAGCGCTTACGCAGTTGTCTATCCGAATCAAGGGGAGCGTTCAGTTTAGATCTCTGTATCTGTGAGTTCCAGATTTTTCAGAAGCGTAATTGTCGGTTTGTGACTCGATCGAGATGGGGATGAGATGAAAAAGGCAAAGGGAAAATAAACGAAAAAAGGCGAAGTAGGAGGGGAAATGCAATTACCCTTCCGAGGATTTGTCGGTGGTTTCTCACTTCATTTCGTATCTGGGAATCAGTGGTAAAAGATATTGGGAGAAAAAAGGATCCAGGGCTAATGAGAGTTATTATATCTTGGGAAATATTTTTACAGGGCATTCATCCAGATTTATTACTGGTAAACTATATATACTTCAATCTACTCAAATTAAAGAAAAATATGTTACTTTTTAGAAGAAAATAATTGTTAATTGAATCACTACTTTTAATAAAATGTATCAATTGCAATTCAAGTTATTCTATTACAAAGTTTATTTCACCAACCTGTTCTTGCGTGGCCGAACTTTACTAGAAAGGAAATTGAACGTAATTATAGTAAAGGCAAGGTGAATAAGAACTAAACATACTTGATCTTGGAATCTAAGCCTTGTGCGAGGTCAATAATGTACTAAACTTGATTGGCAAATCCGTTACCTATCGGCAAAACCTTAATAAATGGAACTTTTTTCTCTCTAAATAATATAATAACTTGTTTGTTTATACATTAGTTAATCCTCGTGATAAATATATTCGTCAATAAGTCTTGAATCAACTACGACCTAAAGAACAAGTTGCAAATCTATCAAAACGATGAATATAAACTCGAGACTGTGAACATATTTTCTCTTATTACTATGTGACAAGAAAATTTAGTCAATTCTTAAGACGCACCTGCTGCAATTTGTTATCATGCATTGCGTTTGCGTGTATATTGAATAAATTTAAACTGACCAATTAAGCAGACAATTTTCTTCACACAATGTCAATTTAACGGACAGATTTTAATACACAATTGAAATATCACACAACGTTTCGATACCGTTTGGTATCGTGATCAGGTGTGCAATTACAAAAACATCACATACAGATTGGCGTACGACCGGGTTATGATTTCTATGATTTCCAAAATCACATATTTTCCCTAGCTAGAACTGATCTATATTATTTTTTTCTTTAATTCTTGTACCCGATAACTTATTTTTCGAAATTTGTCGAGGAGCGTCTAAAATAAGTTAGCTAATATTATTGGTTTATACTGTAAGACAAGGTATGATATTCAAATACCATTTTTAGTATTTTCCTGTATGTTTTGTAGATATAGGTAACTTGCGACTGCTTATCAGTCCTCTCAAAGAGAATTTCTATCCTCTATAGCTCATTTCAGCCATTGACTGCAATGGCATTGAAACTTGGAAGGAACTTGCACGAGAGAACTGTTGACAGAGGAAAACGAAACGAGAACTGTATCCAAGATGAATGAAAATAGCTTAAACAATGCGGAGTTCTGAGTTTGACGTTCAAGACACTTGCATCTAAAGTATTATATTCGCCGGAGAGACTAGACTGAATAATAATTTGAACCATTATCTTTCTAGTGCCATGACTTTTTATAACCTCTCGCCGAAAAAAAATCGAATTATTTGTCTTTAAATATGGTCTTGTATGTTTGCGCGTGCTCATGGTATTTTGATAGTCTAACATAAGAATAGGTTTAAATAGCTAAAAATAAGAAATAAATCACGGAAAATATAAATAGGATCGCAATCACCTAATTCCTTTTCTTACCTTACGAATCATTTCGAAGAAAAGTTCTACAAGAACTGCGAAAACAACTCTCGGAAATATTAGGTGCATCACGAGACTGACGATAATGTGACTCACATCAAACAGACAGACAAACGAAAATCAAAATTTATTATCATGTTTTACTTTCCTAAAATTTCTTTGTTCAAATATAGAAATCAAGAGTAAGAATTATTAATTAATTACAATTCCCTCGGTGAATATTTCCAAATTTCGTGAATAGTTGACAACTTGAATTCAGTCAACGCGGATGTTCATACCTTCAGGTATTATTTTGGTCGAATTCAAATTTATTAAGTTTCCTAAACATATGAGAAACTTTGTTTGATAGCTAATGATAATTCGAAATTTCTCTTGCTCACTAAGTCGCTCTTTCATAAAGTTTAGCAGACCCACCTCTGGAGATTCGAATGCTATTTTTCTATTATTTCTTCTTTTATTTTATATATTACAATCTTCTTCGAACAACATTATTTTCAGACATGAATAAAAGAAAATTAAGAAATAAGACATTTTTTGGCATTCGCTTTATCCAGGTTGCAAACGTGGGAATCTTCCATGTATCGATTACTATGTATCGATTACTATGTATCGATTACTATGTATCGTTATTCACAGTTTAATTCTTTTCTCGAGTGTTAATCTCGTAGTGTTTTCTATATTGAACACGTTGTGGTGCGTCGGGTGTAAATAAAATTGTGATTGTGCACACTTGAGTAACGTGTTTTACGGTGAAACCATTATTAAAGTTTGGCTGTATAAAACCCTAAAATGGTTCAAGAAAATGAGTAGCCAATTTTTGTGTTGTAATGTTCGTAGTAGATCTTTAGTATTTTCATTTCCTTAAGCTCTTCATATACCAAAGAGCTAACAATGCAAACAAGTACACATCAACTTATCCTTAGTTCTGTTACCCTTCCATTATTCATTCACTATGAAGTAATACAGAAAATTGATACGAAGAATGTGGTATATTTGTAAAACCACTTCATAATTATGTAACGTGCGACACTTAAATTTTCATACAAATTATGATAAAATGTAATTACATGTCTTTTCAATAGCAACATGCAAAAGGCCAGAATTTATTTACACTTGATTAATAGTTAAAATAGTTTATTATGAAAAATTCCATGGTAATAATTTCTTTTAAAATTTAATTTAATTATCGATTAATTTTAGATGAAACCATATAAAAATAACATTTTATGTTCATCGGTAATATTTGAATAGATTTATTTATCTTCAAAGTTTATATTTGACCGTATTTTAAATGTTCACATTGACGACTGATAATAGTGAAAGGAATATAAATACAACTTGTTCAGCTTATGAATACCGTAAGTCGTAAATAATTTTCATTCAAAATTTTGTTGTAAAAATCCTGAAATCCTGATACGCTACTAAGATGATGTACAGATACAAACCCATTGAATAATCTCATTTTGTTTGAACGAACACCGTAGTGAGTTTATGTGAGGAAATAAATTTCATCATCTGGTAATCGCATCACCGAGGTGAAAACGTAGGGATTTTTTTATCTTTTGGACTTTAACAGAATTAGAATAATTTTATGGAACACTAACGAGAATAGACGTCTGGTAATTGCAGACAAAAGAAAAAAGCCAAGTGATTAAGACCATGATAAACCCAGGGTTTAAAGTCGTCCCTGAGCAAGGCGATGTCAGTCTCTGCTCTAGCAGCGATCAGACCTCAGCAGTTCAACCAACTGCGCCGAGGCTTCCTCTCCGCTTTAAAGTGCTCCGCGATGTACTTAACAGAATTTTCCTCATTTACATACATTTACATTCTGTCCTCTTATCGAAATGAAATTACTTGTCCTTACCACAGGGGTCCATAGGCAACGACGTTTCTAGTGGATAGAGAATGTAACTAGCTTCCATTAAAAGTTTTTGGCTCTTAGAGCAATAAAAATTGAACGAAGGATCATTAACTATTTTTAAAAAAATATGAATTGGTTTATTTTGGATTCATGTTTTTTAAATAACTTAGATAATATTTTTTATTTACTTCATTCGAATAAAAGTAGTAAACTGGATATAACTCAAGATTAACATTGTGTTCCTACTGTCCCAGTTTTTATTTACAACAGTTAATGTATTATATTAAGAATGAATGTGTATTATTACAAAAAAACATCAAATTCATACTTTATAAAATTTCGTCTCACTAAAGACATTATTGCATATATTTTGTACAAAATACAAAATTAAATAAAATGTTACATCAATATTACGTTGATTTCCAGAACATGACGATTGTATAATAGTAACATTTACT